>JAXQKE010000058.1:0-18306 GCA_037042355.1 Candida sp. Y128-05E | reverse complement strand
TGAACAACACTTTGAGATTCAATTTGGCAAGGGCAAAATTTGGAGTTACTGCTTAACAATTGGTACGAGCCAGGTCTATTTACTGTAATTCCATCCCTAATATCCGAGGGTTTGTTGTATGTTTTAGTAATATTGTGTGTGGTTCCATTAGTATCTTTATAAGCAATCGTCAACGAGATTGGATAATCATTTTCGTTCAATTTGTTAGCCCCAGTGATAAGTAATGTCTTAGAGCCATCAGCAATGAGTTCAGCCTTACTTGGGTCTTTATCAATGAGTCCAAATACTGGTGAACGTTTAATTTCATATTTGAAAAAGACATCTTTATCGTCGGATTGGGGATTATATCTTCTGGTATTACCCAAATAGTCAGTTACTGAAAGCAATTGGAACTCGATACTACCTTGGTTCATTTTATCAAACATTTGCGGGTGGAGTAATATCTCCTGTTCCAATGAATTACGGGTAATTGGTTTTGCTTCCAACCAAGACAAATCCTGACTTGAACCTAATTCTCCGTAAGTTACATTAAAAGTTTTATAATGATCACCCTTCAATTTCAAGCGTACAAGTGCATTCACTGGTGCAACACCGACAGACTCTAAAAATGGGAGATTGTAATCACTGTCGTCATTATTACCAATACATTTATAATTTTTAGTCACATCGAATGATTTTGGATAAACAAACTGAGCCAGTGGGCACGTAGACACCATGAATTCAGATTTGTAAGTACGAATCCCATTATTATTATTATCCTCCACTTTTGATATTCTATATTTTCCAGGTTCTTTGATTGGAACTTCGACATAGAAGATATTTTCCTGTTGACGATAATCTTTGAAATTAGATAAATGGGTATAATCCTTTTTCAAAAGTTTATTCAATCTGTAGCCTCTGAAATCGATATATTTGACTTTATTGTCTGTAGTCGTATGTTCTATTTGCAAATGGCCCAACTGGGTCGATGTGTTGAATTCAATTGGCATTTGAATGATTTGGTTATCCAAACACATTCTATCATAATGGAAAGGATTAAACTTGGCAGACGAATCTGGTAAATAGTTAATGGTCAATTGACCTCTAAAGTGGCTATTTATATCAATCAAGTTATTCGAATTGACAGAATCGCCCGTAATGGTTAATTCTCGTTTTTGAAACACTTGGTTCCAAATAGGTAGAACAACTCCTGTTAGTATAGGCACTGTAAAGTCACTAACCAAAAAGAAGGTGAATCCATTCATAATCAACGTCAACATCAACGTCTTCAAAAGACTAAACCTCAAGTATTGAATATTCAATATTGGCAACACCCAAAAGAATATCCCATCTATCAAAGCATACTTTATTACAAACAGAAAGTTATTCAAAGATGCCAATTCCACTCCATCGAATGTACTATCTGATTTGATTAGTATCACATCGTATACCTTCCAACTCTGGATTAAAATAAATAAAGATACGAGAAAATATCGTTGTGAGGCCTCATCTAACACCGTTCGAGATATGAGTGGTTCCTGGTACTCCAATTCTACTTGGTCGTGCCTCCTCTTATCATCATCCAGCATTTGTGTTGAAATCTGGTGTAAAACAGTCTATATATACAAATTGTAAACAAAACCCATCTCAGTTTTTTTCAGATCAAAGATATGGCAAAATGTCTAATCTCAATTTTATTGTTTTAAATGCTAATTAAATTTTATATGGACTTCTATAAACTATGCTATAATGAACTTCTATTCAATAACCCACGAACCCTGTTTTTTATTTTGAATTACCTTGATTGCTGGTAAATCCCATCCGACTCCACCAGAACCTATGGCAGCACCAAATCTAGGAACCACATAACATTCTCTTTTGGTGGCAGTAATGTTCTTTGGAGCATAAGGATGTCCAAGTGGCTTGGAATAAGTAAGCAATGGTGAATTTTTGGCGATGTTGGCCAATTGTTTACCCGAGATTTCAACCATGGGTCTCATTCGAACTTTTGCAGCCACTCCTTCTTTCTTATTACTACCGGTACTCAAGTTCTGGTAGATCAAGTACAGACCTGGCTCTTTACCAGCCATGCATAAAATCGATCCTGGATGAATATATACAAATGGATCTTGTTCATGTTGTTCTTTATTAATGGGGAAAACTGGTGCATAAGGGATATTGATAATGTTGGTCTTATTTGCCAATTGTACGTCTGATGATACCAAATCTCCTCGGATAGCAACTTGATCAATGAACCCAGATGCTAACATCTGCTTCATGGCACCAAGTTGTTGTTTTGTGGGAACCCCTAACTTAAGAGTCGAGTCAATGTCCTGGGCAATTGAGTCTGGGGATGTTATTGTACGAACGATAGATTGCAATTGCTTTCTCAACTTTTCAATTTCATCCATGATCTTACCACGTAAGTAGTTAGACTTCAAAAACTCGGGTCTTTTAGCTGAAGGAATATGATCATATGCACAAACCGCAGATAACAACATCAATACATCACTGGTTTTATCTAATTTTGAAAACATTGATCTCGATTGATAATAGTTTTGTTTCAACTTTCTTTTGGCTTCGATTTCCGAAGAACTTTCTCTTTCAGCATCTTCTGAATCGTCAGTTATCTGCTTTTGAAGACCTAAATCAAGCTCAGTTAAAAACGGATCTCCAACTGATAAGGCCGAAATTATGGCTATTATATATGGAAGGCACCCATGTTGATTACCAATGATTAATATCTTGGCGAATCTTGGACTCACGGGGAAAAGTGACATTGTTTTACCCAAGTCGGTGATTTTGGATTCTTTACTCAAAGCACCAATAATCGTTAACAACTTTTCGGCTTTTTGTAATGATAATCTGTCAGGTACAGTAGGGAATGGGAAATTGGATATATTGTGAATTCCCATTGATTTCATTGAAAGGACAATACTTTCAAATGGCATTCTTAAGATTTCAGGTTGACTGAATTGAGGGAAGTATTCTTCATAAATAGCAGAAGAAAATAATCTATAACAATGACCAGGTCCAGTTCTACCAGCTCTCCCCGCTCTTTGATCAGAAGAAGCTTTGGAAATCCAATCGATTTCAAACGATTGAACCCCATTTTCTTCGTTGTATTTACGTTCCTTCGAACGACCACAGTCGACAACATACCTTATACCGGGAATTGTCAACGAAGTTTCAGCAACGTTGGTAGCAACAATACAAATTCTGCTTCCCTCTGGAGGGTCTTCAAACACTTTCATTTGTTCTTTAGTAGGTAATAAAGAGTATAATGGTAACACATATAATGGATCTTGTTCCGATTGGTGTGGCTCCAAAGTTTCTTCAAATCCTTCTTCTTCGGCGTCGTCTGAAACGTAGTCATCTTCCTCTGGTACTTCGTTTACCTTGACACTGAATTCAACGTCTTCAGCTTCAGCATCGGTATTTTTGCTTAGTCTCACTTTCACGTCCGAATTCTCGTCATAAAGACTTTTCTTATTCTTTTTAAATGGGAATTCTGCTCTAAGTCTTTTCACAGTTTGGGTGATTTCATTTTGACCGGTCAAAAAGATCAAAATTCCTCCAGGTGGTAATTTCTTGTGGATTTTACAAGTTTTGTTGAATGCTTCGTCGAGATAATCAAAATTTGTTTTACGGTTAAAATGAACACTGACAGGATATTGTCTTGCATCAACTTTGATGATTGGTGGAGGAATCTTGAATAATTGTTTATTTTCCGAGAAATCAGATACCCTTAATGTTGCCGACATAATGATCAACTTTAATGGCTTGTGTTCTTTTGGGTTTTTAGTGTGGTACTCACGTCTGAGTTTTAAGGCTCTACTTAACATACCAATCAAAATATCAGTATTGATATTCCTTTCATGGGCTTCATCGATAATGATGCATGAATATTTATTAAGCATAAAGTCAGCCATCATTTCACGTAGTAAAACCCCATCAGTCATGAATTTCATAATGGTACCTTCTTTCTTACCTTCATTTTTAATTGTAGAATCAAATCTAATCTGGTGACCCACACGGTGGCCATGATCACCCAATTCGTTTCCAACTCTTTGAGCCATAGACACAGCAGCAACTCTTCTCGGTTGTGTTACACCAATCATACCTGGATACAAGTCATGTTTGTCACTTCCAAATCCCGATTCGTATAAAAATTGAGGAACTTGGGTAGTTTTACCGGACCCGGTTTCACCACAAATGACAATACAATCGTGATGATGAACCGCTTCCATTATTCTATGTTCTTCTGCAAATACCGGTAAGTTCATTCTTTGTTGTTGAATTTGATCTGATCTTTCGACATTTACGAAAACAGATTCACGTTGTAATTCCTTATTTATGGGGATATAACCTTCTTCATCTTCGGAATGGTCGATATCCTCTTCATTAACGGTTTGTTCCAGATATTTTTCCTTGATTTCTTCAGAGACTTCAGGCATAACCATTTCCAGCTCTCGTCCTTCCAACTTCCGTACTTGTTGTTCGGCCCATTGCTTGAACTCCTCCGCCTTATTTGAATGCTTAGGTTTACTTGTCAAAAGTCTGGGCATGTCGCTATCATCTTCATCTTCAGATTCTGATTCTGATTCAGATTCTGAGTCATCTTCTGAGTCCGAGTCATCTTCAGATTCATCTTCCGCTTCTCCTGCCTCGACATCTTGTTGTTCCCCATCTACATCTTCCTCGTCGTCATCATCATCATCATTTTCTTCTTCTTCATCATCATCCTCGTCATCATCATCTTCTTCTTCTTCTTCTTCTTCATCCTCGTTGTCATCCCCCTCCTCATCTGACGAAACAAAATCATTTTCATCTTCCAATTTCAATTTCTTCTTTTCTTCCTTTTCGACCTTCAATCTCCAGGAGTACTTCTTAGCAGCGGGGGCTTTTTTCACCACTTTAACATTTTGAAACCCAAACCCTACACCTGCTCCACCAAACTTGGCGGGTCTATTATCAACAAAAGAGGATTTGGGGAAATCGTCAGATTTTCCCAAATCAGCAGAATCAGCATCTGAATCACCCTCTTCATCATCAAACCCATCAAAACCATCACTATAGGTACCAGGGATATCTTCATCACCACTCCATTCTTTAACTTCCCTTTCTTCATAAAGAATATCTCTAGTATGGTCATCCCCCCTTCCTTGTCTTTCCAACTCCAACGCTTCAATCATTTGTTCTTTTTTCGTTTGTTTACCAGTCCCCAACATTTTAGAAGAAGCAAACATTGAAGAGTCCACTTTAGTATGAGACAATTTTTCGAGTAAAACCTTCTTTTCTTCACGTTTAAGTTGATGCTCTATATATTTATCCAATCGTTTTTTCTTTGATTTAGACATTTTCGTCTCTTTAGAATTCTCGGTATATAATGTTTGCTCCAATTTTCTTTTCCTTTCCAATTTTTCCTGTTCCGACATTGGTTTTAATATTTCAGCATTTGGATCATCTACAGTTAATATCTCTTGTAGATCTTTAGCGTCTTCAGGATTATTACCATCATCTTCATGTCTAGCAAATTGTTTATTCCTAGCTTTCTTCAAAGCAGCTTGCTTAGCAAGCATCCCACTCCTTGCCTTCTCATTGAACCTCTTTCTATAACTCCCCATTGATTCTAACTAGAACTAAACCTAAGGTATCTTCTCTATACTCTTTGAGATGAGCACAATGCAGTATTCCTGCACGTGAAGCAACACGTGAATTATTTTTAGAATTTTGTGTCACATTTTAAAATTACACCAAATGACGAAGAAGGGAAAGCAATAGAGAGAGCAACAGAAGAGACAGTAGAAGATAGATATAATGTCTAATTCAGATTTATATAATCATTGTATGTAATTAAGATGTGGTATTATATTAATATTATTTACTAACTATTTAGTGATCCATTGTACGTTAACTCATAATTCTACTACTTTATATACTTATGAGAATCCTCAATTGGTTCATTTGATCAATAATTTAAATTGTTCAGAGGTGATATCTCAAGAGTTGGGTTTAATTAATGCTTCAAAAACTTTGGTAGGTTCAATACTGGTACCTTCTTCCGATGCTTTGAAATTAGTTTTATATTTTATGAAGAAAGTACAAATGAATAATGATGGTTCTTCGGATTTAATTACTGTTTTGACTATTTGTCATGCTAATGTTAATAAGACTTTAGTCTTGACTGTGCTTAAGAAGATTATTGATAAGTATTGTGTGTTTAAACTGGATTCTGAAAATATGGATAAATCCAAGTCTGGCCAATTTAAATTATATATGAATCAGATTATTAAGTTTGAGGAAATTAATTATACCACTCATAAATCGAATTATGGTTCTTTCACTGATGATGACTCTTCATCATCGAAGATCACTCCGAATCAACTACTCTTGGCCAATGAAGAGGTAGATGAAGTAAGGGAATTAATGTTGGAGAATATTCAGAAGATTTTACAAAGGGGTGATAAAATTAATTTATTGGTAGACCAAACAGACCGATTAAACACATCTTCTAATGTGTTCCAGAAACGAGCACAACAGATTAAGAGAAATATGTGGTTGTCCAAGGCGAAGTTTACCGTGCTTGTGATAGGGACTGGTGTGGTGTTGCTTTATTTGTTGATTGGAGCGGAGTGTGGGTATCCGTTGTTTAATAGGTGTATAAGACATTGAGACGCCGAAGGCGTCGAAATGGGACGTCGAAGACGTCGAGGATGAACGAGACAGTGACGTTGAAGATTGAGTTGTTGAAGTTGAAGGCGTTGAAGCGAAGATGTTGCAGGCGTTCAAACGAAGATGTTAATGTTGAAGCGAAGACGTCGAAGCGGTTGAACACATTGAACACGCAGATGAAGTACGAAACCAATACTTCTACCCATACTTTATATGGATTTAACTACCTCATCTTCCACGGGATTTTTATGGCTATTTAGCCAGTGCATATATAACTAGATTATTCTATATTAGCTACTTAATACTACATGAGACACGTTACCTTTGTTGCTTCCTTCTCTACATACCGTGCTTACAATACTTGATGTGTGTTTCTTCCAGGAGTGCATCCTAGGTCTTTGAAGTTCGCAGTACTAGAATTATCCTACATAATTGCCATACTAAAGGGAATATTCCAGAACTCATACGATCCAATGGTTTGAAAACATCTTTTGACTTCTATTTGTGGTTAATATCCCATTATATATTAAGTAGACAGCTCATCTACAGGAGTATTCCAGATTAAAGCCGGTATCAATTTCCACGTTTCTGTTAATCTAATGATGTTGAATGGATGAGTGGCTCTACTAGGTACCAACCTATAATGGCTCATTGTTGCTGCTGGGAATTGTGGTTTGGGAGGAGGTGATTGAATTTATCTACTTAACAATGTAAACTGGTTGCACGAAAGTATGATTTGACACAGAATATAGTGGTGCTTAAACCCATTCAGAAGCATTGATCTATGAAATCGTTATTATCTTACCAAGAAATTGACCTCCTTACAATTTTAAATTGTTTGTTTAGCAACAATCATGATTGACGTTTTGTGTTCATCTATACAATATGCGTACAACATTCCTGGTACATGTCAATGAATATCAAAAGTTCTTGCTAAACCTTCCTTTTTCAATTAGCTTGCACTTGTATGAACAAATTATGTCATATTTAAAAAGATATTCTGCTACTCAAATTTGGTAACTAATCTGGAATCTCGTACGATAATTAATTAGGGATTTAACTGGTTCTTTTGGGGTGAACAAGGTTAGTTCAGAGACAGCGCATATGTTCAACAATAGTCTAATAAATGACTTCCGAAGGAAAAGAATGCAATCGATCCACAGAATTGAGAGCAACTTGAGTAGGCAACTAGCTAGAAAACGACAAGAAAACGAAATTGAACGGGAACTAAATTATGAAAGAAAAGAAGCAAGAGAACGACTCGAAAGTAAAATAGAATACGATAGAGGAACTCTAGAGATAGGGATAGAATATTGGAGAGGATCATTGGGACAAAGTAACTCAGTAGAGAGAGAATACGAAGATAGACAAAGGGAAGAATCAAGGGAAATTGAAGCACGCAGGTATAGGAAACAAAGAGAAATATATGCCGAAACATATTGTGATAAAGAAGAGATCGACAAAGCTCGAAGTGCAGAGCAATCAGAAATACGTTCGGCAAGATCTAGAGAGGAACACGACATAAAATGGGTAAGAAAGACAGAAAATAGTGAAATAGAAAGCGCAAGATCTCAAGAACAATACGAAAAAAGGCACACAAAGCATAGAGAAGACTTGGAGATAAGTAGTGCAGAGCGGGGCGTAAAAGGTTCAAAAGAACAAAGAATGAGAGAAGCTGGAACATACCGAAAGCAAAGAGATAGAGATGGACTCAGATACAGAGAGGCAATTGAAGCAGATGCTGCAAGATATAGAGCAGAGGGTGAACGAGATGCTGTACGATATAGAGAAAAAGTTGAAGCTGATGCTATAAGATATAGACAAGCCGTAGAAGCAAATGCAGCGACGCACAGAGACGCGGCAAAAACAGTAGAAGAGTCACTGTCCCACGAATCTATTTTCAAACGGTGGAAGAATTCAATTGTGAAAAGCTTGATCGGTGATGCTGCCACTGTACAGTCAGTATCGAACGATATGGTACAAGATAGAGAGATGGTAGGGGTAGAGAGTCAGAAAAAGAACGGGTCCAATGAGAAAGAGGGACAACCAGACATAAACACAGTGAAAGTCAAAGAGTAAGTCGTGGAGAAGTAAAAGTGTCGTAGCAAGAAAAACACAACAGAGAAATATGTCCATCAAATCCGTCTCTAAACAGTGGATGTCTCCATGGTGGGTGTTCTGACTGAAGTTGTTCGTATAAGTCTTGAAATCGGTTTATTGACATCTAGAGATGTTCCTCTATACAATATGCATATAGCATTAATGAATATCAACCAGTTTATTTACTTGCCAATAACTCGACACTAGTAAGAAAAGTTCTGTTAGTTCTAAACCTTCCTTTCTCGATTATGCTGCACTGTTATGAACAAATTATGGCATATTTAAGAAGATATTCTGCTACTCAAATTTGGAAACTAGTCTTGAATTTTATACGATAATTTATCAGGGAATAAAGTGGTTGGTTTGAGGTGAACAAGGTTAGTCTAGAGATATCACATTTTTCAAGCATAGTCTAATAAAAGATTACCGATAGCAAAGAATAGTGCTACAATCGAGTGAAAGTATGGAGCTAGAAAGATATGCAAGCAAACTTGAAGCAAAACAAGAGAACGATAATTACAGGAAAAAGATTAAAGAAGACGAAGAAAAAACAAGGAAAGAGAGACGAGAAGCAAAAGAGAGGCTTAGAGAGTATGGAGAAAGATTGAGGAAGTCAAGCAGAGAGTCTGAAGAAAAGTGGAGACAACTACGTAGAGAACAAGAGCCACGCCGGTATGGATATAAAGACAAGATACTTGCAGCAAGAATAATAGAAGAGAGGGAATGTTACACTGTTAGATCTTTAGAAAAATTGGAGAGACTAGAAGCAATGAGAAGCGAACACAGAGAAATAGCCGATGCAAGAGAATTGGAATATCTGGAAAAACTTTCCGCAAGGAGTATGGAACGAACAGAAATAGAGAATGCAGAGTATAGAATAGAGGGAAAGAGAGAGGGCAAAAGAGAGGCAACAAGATATCGAGAACACAGGGATATGGATTCAGCCAGGTACAGAATGGAACAAGAGGCGGACGCAGCAAGATACAGGGCAGAGACTGAAATGGATTGCTTACGAAATATAGAAAAAATTGAAGCGGATGCAGCGAAGTATAGAGAAACCGTCGAAGCAAAGTATCGAAAAAAGAGAAAGAAATAAATCCGGCTCTGGTCGTTTACTGTGACCTTGTGCTACTATATACAATTGATAGTATCTCTAGTAGTTTGTCGTGATCAATTCGAGATTCTATTAATATTTCACGTATAGCTCATAATGGTCAACAAAAGTAATGAAATGAATCACATGTATATTGTAGATATCATATACATGTGTAGCTCAAGATCGTCTTAGGAGATGACTTGGTAAAAGAACTGTAAAAACCATACAAACTATGCACTAGTAGATATATATATATTTGTAACCTAATACAGAACAGTAAAAACCAGGGTTGCAAATCCTTAAATTTTATTACTTAAGTGCCGATACTAAAACTATTTATTACCTTACGAGAAGTGACAATATTACTTACAATTTATTGTAAGTAATATAATATACTAATTTAGTACTTACATAAGCAACAAATTAAGTAAAATAGGTTAATATACAAATATAAAGCTAACTATAACAAGTCATAACTAAATGTAATACAAATATAATTCAAGTATCCTCGTCTACTCTACTTTCTTTACTTTCTTCGCTTTATGATAAGAAATACTTACTTTAACAAGTGGAGGATTCGAACTCGGGATGTGTGTGTGTGAGAAGTAGTAGAGTAAAAGAATTGGAATCAAAATTATAAATATATTTCTACAATCTTTGACAAATTGCAAATTCTTCTTAATTGAAAAGAAAAAAAAAATCTAATGATTACTATGCAAGTAATTTAATCAAATTAATATACCAATATTAAATTTTAATTATTAAATTAATTTGATTAACCCATCAGGTTCATTAATATTGATTAATTAGCCTTAATAAATTAATTAATATTTGAGTAAGATTATTTTAACAACCCTATTACCAACTTAGTTTTCAATATAACTTCTGTAACCGAAAAAAAAATTATTTAGTAGATTACTTTCCAAAATAGCTGGTACGCGATTTGAATTCATCTACTAAACAAGTGGTGAGTAATGTAAACTGGTTGCAAGAAGGCATGATTTGACACATAATATACTGGTACTCAAACTCAATAACAAGGATTGATCCATGAAATTACTATTATCCTGACAAGAATTTTGTCCTCCTTACAATGCATTTGAAATTCGTTTGTTTAGCAACAATAATGTATTGAATATACAACATTCCTGGTACATATCAATGAATATCAAAAAGTTCATTTATTTACCAATAACTCGACGAAGTTAAGGAATTTTTGTTGCTGAACCTTCCTCTTTCGATTAGCTTGCATTGTTCTGCATTATCAATTATGTGATATTTAAAAACGTATTCTGCTGCTCAAATTTGGTTACCATTTCCGTGTAATCTTGTATATTGAACGATAATTAGCCAGGGATTTGACTTGGGGTACACAAAGTGACTTTAGAGACATCACATATTCTCAACAATAGTCTGATAAAAGATTACCGAAAGAAAAGAATGCAATCGATCCAAAGAATCGAGAGCAACTTGAGTTCCGACAAGAGCGAAGAGGGTGAGATGGAACTAGCAAGTGAACGACAAGAAAACGAAATTGAAGCTGCACGCGAAAGATATGATGCAAGAAAAGAAGCAAGAGCAAGACTAGAAAGAGAAACCGAATACGATAGAGGAACTCTAGAGAGAGAAATAGAATTTTGCAGAGGAGCAATGGAACAAAATAACGCAGCACGTAGATCATACAACGAAACACGAAGAGAAGAATTAAGACAAATTGAAGCAGGCAGGTATAGGAAACAAAGGGAAATAGAGGCAGAAAGATATAGTGATAAAGAAGAGATCGACAAAGCTCGAAGAGCAGAGAAATCAGAAATAAGGGATGCAAGATCTCGACAGGAACACGAAAGAAAATGGGTAAGATATAGAGAAGATTGTGAAATTGAACGGGTAAGATTTATAGAAGAGTGTGGAAAACTCAAGACAAAGCGTAGAGAAAAACTGGAGATAAAAATTGCAAAGCGCGGCGAGGAGGGATCAAGACAACAAGGTGAGACAGAAGCTAGAACATATCGAAAGCAAAGAGATAGAGATGGACTCAGATATAGAGAATCAATCGAAGCAGACGCTGCAAGATATAGAGCAGAGATTGAACGAGATGCTGTACGATATAGAGAAAAGGTTGAAGCGGATGCTGTAAGGTATAGACAAGCCATAGAAGCAAATGCAGCGACATATAGAGATGCGATAAAAGCAGCAAGAGAGGTGCCGTCCCTCGAATCTATTTTTGAACGTTTGGAAGAATATTGTGAAAGGCTTGATCGGTGATGTTGCCACTGAACAATCAGTATCAAACAGGAAGGTACAAGATAGAGCGATGCTGGGAAAAGTGAGTCAGAAAGTGAAAGAGAGCAATGAGAACGGGGCCAACGCGTAAGAGCCACAGCAAGACATAAGGACAGTGATAGTGAAAATAGTAAGATATTGATAAAAGTGTAGCAGCAAGAAAAAAGACAGAGAAACCTGGCTCACCAAATCCATCTCTAAATAGAAGGTGTCTCCATGTTAGCTTTTCTGATTGACTCTGTTCACCCATGTGCTGAAATTGGTCTCCTTGTGTTCCCATTGATTTATATACCTGGCTCCAGCATCAATATCTTGAAATTTGTTGGGGTTCGATTTTATCAATGAATTCAAGTTTTTAGCTACACCATTTCTCCTGAACGCATCACCATCCCCATTATCATGAAGTTGAGCTAGGTCACGAATGATTGAAAGTTTGAAGAACAATGAATGTCATGGTCAATAGCACCGATTCGAAATACTATTAATATTTGTCAGGAATACAAGTGAAACTATGTTTAAGTAGGGATGTAAATATCATCATGTAATTACCTATTGTTGAATTTTAAAATACCTTTGGGTTTGTATTACTTTTAACATTTTTCTTATCTAGTACCAAAACGGTCTAACCGTATAGAAGGTGTGCCAGTATTCAATCACTAGAATCGATGACTACTTCTATATGAGTAATATACATAGTATATATGCCAGCGGCCTCTAAGATACTACGGCGTTTACGGATATAACTATTCACGTCAGGTGAAGTCACTTGATATTTCTTTGGTAGCCCAGGATTAGGTTCAACACCTATACACGAGAGTAATCATATGTATAATATTTACACCACGTTAAATCCTTCAAGAGTAAAGTTTTTCTCTCCACTTCGCAATGAATTATGTATGTACTCCGTAAATTTCATCTTGACTCCGGCTCGTAAATTCCATCTTGACTCCGTCGTAGTCAAATGCAATCTTCGATACATAATAAACGGATCAGCAATATTACATATTCTGATATAATACATTGAAAGCACTGAAACCATTACAACAAATTGGGAATGTTTCCTTATAATCATTAAGGTAGTTAGTAAATCAAAGCAACATTGTTACTCTATAGGGGAAATGTACCAAAAAAAAAATCATCAAACTACACCATATATATGATAGAGATGAGAATACCTGGAATTATTGAACGAAGTTGGATGCAACATCGTTCACAGCATCCATTTTGGTGGTGGTGGTGAATTTGCAACACGCGTGAGATACGTGAAAAATCATCCACAACACCAGATTTAAGACAGAAATTGAGAGAAATACCTTCAAAGAAAGAAGGAATTGAGCTCGGAAAGTAGCATACGATATATGTATTATATTGTGTAACCTATGTGATAAATATTTTAGATGGTTATTACACCGTGAATAGCTGTAATTCTTTGTTTATCTAAAATGTGGTTGTTTTATTCTTAGCAACTCCCCAAATATTTTTTTTCTGATTTACAACCAAATATTATCACCACTCTTCTTAATTACAATGGGCTACAAGTACAACAAACCGAAGCTGCAAGCAAACAAAACCAAAAAGGTGAACATATATGAAGCTCTCAACTCGCTGGGTAAAAATAACCAAAACTCGTCGTCAATTAAACTTCAAAATACACCTCCTGTAGATGGGGCAAGCAAAGCTTCAATAAAAGATGGAAGCACCACCGGTTATCCAACAATGGATGAATTAGAATCCCAACCCCTAGGGATTAGTGCCGTATCTGAAGAATTACTGACAAAGTCCAATCTTACATCAGGTAGCGGTGATATCGAATTGAAGGAATTTAAAAAGGATTTCATGTCAGTCAATGCACAATCTGAGTCAAATGGTAAGCCAAAAGCTACACCAGAAGCTACACCAGAAATACTCAAAGAAATGGTAGCTATTTATATAGAACAGAAACCTAACTTACCAAAATTTCTTGGATATATGACAAGATTAGGAACATTTCTAGATAGAGTAGAACAAGAACAAGCGAATAAAGCTGAAAATGAAAACATCCAAGCCAAGATAGAACCGTGGTACATAGATCTTCCAAAGAATTACATTGGATGGAATGGGAGAAAGAAGTGCCTCTATACATGGGGCTACACTCTCTGTGCGTCATTCTGCATTATCTTATGTGTCTTAGGAAAATATGGAGTTTCAGATACTACCGGTTCCATGGGCGTTTATCATGGATGGACAACCGAGATGATACTCGAAGGGATATTCAAACTTATAGTTGATCTCATTGGCATCGACGATCCAGAATTTGAATCAATCCGAAAGTTACTGAAAGCCATCAGTTTTTTTAAGGTATCGATGCTCCACCTAGGAATGTCATATCCGCCAAAAGTAAAAGAATGAGTTCATATTAAGCTATATCAATCTTTAACCATATCAATCCCGCCAGAGAAGGGTCTTGACCATCTCAGCGTCTTATGGGTAGGCACTCATCCTGAAGTTGTGATACTCACTGTTCAGGTTGGTCCTAGAATTATCAATAGCGACCTTTGTATTTCTTATACCTTGGAAGTTCGGAGTACTCATATAATTATCCATCATGCTTCGATTTGAAGTATCAGCTATTTTGAAGTCAAAAATCTTTCCAAATTCATTGTCATTCGAGATTGAGTAGTATAAATCATCATAATAATAAAAAATAATGAAATCAAATCTTTTGTAGCATCTTTTGGAATCCCAATAGAAGTTCCAATACCGACGTATTTACTAAGCGACAGTTTTTCAAAAAATTGTCGTACTGTACAGAATAACCATCCTTCAGCGACGATACTGACTTTACTGACCTTGAACTCATAAAACTATCCAATGGTTCTATTGAGCCATATTATGGTTTATACTTGCAGTAAGTATGAGGTATACCCCCATATATATTAAGTCGACAGCTCATCTACAAAAATATTCTAGACCGTAGCTGTTATCATGAAAAAATAGTACAACCGAGATCCAAATTCCTGTGCCAATATAATGATGTTGAATGGTGTTGAGTGGTGCTAGTAGGTACCAACCTATAATGGCTCACTATTGCTGCTACTTGGCTGGAGATTATGGTTTGAGGAGGATGAGATTTGAATTATTCAACACGTCTATTAAACTGGTGGTAAGTAATGCTGAAAAGTAGATGGAAGAATTTATGGTTAGCCATGTACTATAGTGGTAGTCAAACTCAATCACAAGAATTGATCTATGAAATCGTTCTCATTTAACAAAACTTTGTCCTCCTTACAATACAATTGAAATTCGTTTGTTTAGCAACAATAATGTATTGATATTTAGTGATTTTCATCTATACAATGTGCGTACAACATCCCTGGTACTTATCAATGAATATCGAAAAGTTCTGTTGGTGCTAAACCTTCTTCTTTTAATCAGCATACATTGTTCTGCATTGTCAGGTATAGGGACCAATTCTGTCCTATATAAGAAGATATTCTGCTACTCAAATTTGGAAACCATTGGCAACTTATCTAGAGTCTAATCAGGGATTTGACTGGTTGATTTGCGGTGCACAAAGTTAGTTTAGAGACATCACATGTTCTCAACCATAATATAATAAAAGATTAGAAAAATGATGTTACAATCAAGAGAAAGCATAGCTCGGGAAAGATATGGAAACAGAGTTGAAGCAAAACAAGAAAGGGATAAGCACAGGAAAGCGTTAAATGAATACGAAGAAAAACGTAGAAAAGAGAGCAGAGAACAGATAGAGATGTTGAGAGAAGCAGGAGAAAAACTGAGAAAGTCAAGCAGAGAGAGAGGAGAAATAAAGAGCCAAAGATTTAGAGACGAAGATACACGCAAGTATAGAAATCTAAGAGAAATAGAGGGGAAAAGATATAGATATGAAGCAGAAATACTTGCAGCTAGAAGAAGAGAAGAGTGCGAATGTTACTGGGTTAGATACGCAGAATATTTACATAAGCTAGATGCAATGAGTAGAGAACAAGAAGAAATAGAAGATGTAAGAGCATTGGAATATGGGGAGAAACATGCCGCAAGGTGGAGGGAACGATTAGAAATAATGAACGCAGAGTATAGAATAGAGGGAGAAAGAGAGAGGAAAATAGAAGCAGCAACATATCGAGAACAAAGGGAAATAGATTCAGTCAGATACAAAATGGAACGAGTGGCGGATGCAGCTAGACATAGGGAAGAGACTGAGATGGATTGCTTGCGATATATAGAAAAAATGGAAGCGGATGCAGCACGGTATAGAGAAACTGTCGAAGCAAGGTATCTAGGAGAAACAAAGAAATAGATCCGGCTCTAGTTGTTCATTGTGACCGTATGACCACAGTCAATTGATAGTATCTCTAGTAGTTTGTAATGGTTAATATTCTTCGAAATACTATCGATATTTCATGTATAGCTCATAATGGTCAACAAAAGCAATGAAATCAATGATATGTATATTGTAGATGTCATGTTTTGAAAAACTGCGATATATCATCAACCACTAGTGATTTGAAAAAACCAAGTTCACAACTGTAATCTACATGCCAACTTTAATATTTCACCTTGAGCTCTCAATTACAAAAATAAAGAGATGCATATTAAAGGATATTTGTGTTGTAATGATATATTCTAACTACCTCTGCGTAACAAAACGTTATGGAAAGTGTTGGAAATTTGGTGAATGTTGCATTAAGATTATGGAAGAGTTCAATTTGTAAACTTTTATAATATTCAAACTATCTTGTATTTTTCCAAAATAGTTTGATTTCTTTTACTAAGGTCTAATAACAACAGTAGTTATGCGATCCGGATTATCAGAAAAATGTGTAAACTTAGCTACTCTAATCTCTCTGGTACTTTGTTATTCATCTTTCGTGCAATTCGAATCAGAAATCAACTATATGTTAACTCTATAGCACAATCTCTATATTGATTGCAACAGTAAAAAAGCGATATTGATACATCGATAAAGAAAGTTTTCCATTGGTCTTAATCCCCGGTAGGTGTTGACTTACTTGACATTGGAAATATATATGTGTTCTTACCTTTCGGCTCTTTTCATTTGTTTCTGTAGACTTCAAGTTGATGTAGCAGAGGGGGCATATTTTCCGTTGTCTGTCCCCGGAATGGAATTGCCTTCGAGGTCCTTTAAGGAATCGATGAAGCTCTTCGGTAGCTCCAGGTGTAATTTGTACTCTTTAGCATATTCATTGGTTTTGAATCTGGTCTTTCTTAACCACAACTAGATTATCTTGTTTTTATTATAGCTACTTAATATTACACGTAATTACCGTTATTCCTGGGACTTTTCCAACTCTACATACTCGGCTTCCAATACTTGGTGTGGATTTTGAACTACCTCTTCTGGTTCGTCGTCGTCGCCATCTTCATCATTTTCTTTCTCTTCTACCTCTTCTGGTTCTTCTACATCTTCCTCCTCTTCTTCATCGTCATCTCCAGCATTTGCTGAAGTTGTATCTCCACCAACTGCACTTGCATCTCCATTCTCACCCTTCAATTTCTTACTCAAAGGTTCATCTGTAGTACCTTCCTTACTCTCCTTACTCTTCTTCTTTGCAGCTACACTAGCTTCAAACAGATTCAAAGCTAGTTTCACTTCGGGGACAAACCCTGAAAACTCTGTCCTCTCCAAGGCAGAGATAATATCTTGTGCACTAACTGTTTTCCTAGTAGATTCCTTGGAAACTTGTCTAGCATGGTGGAGTATATGTGATACAAACACTGTAGCAGATCTCTGTAGAGCCTGTACTGATTCCTTAGCCAACATCATATTCGTATCATCTGAAATATACTGTTTAGCAATCTTTTGTACTGTAGCTTTTGGGAAAAGTATATCATCAATAGAAGTGAGTTCTGTGTCTCTGTTGGGTGTAGGGTATTGACCTTCTGCGTTCTTTCTCCATCCTTTTGGTGGCATTGTTTTAATTGTTTGTAGATTCTATATAGTAATTATATAATTTTACATACTACGCGACTTTGGTTCAACTGGTGATGGAAATTTCAATGGAATTAAGCGGAGATTTCATTAGGAAGTAAAATAGAAGAATATAACCATCAACAGAATAGTTTCAAATGGTTAATCGAAATAGATTGAATGGGAAAGAAGATTCTGGTTACTGGGGGGTTTTGAATAAAAGAAATATACGTCAAGTTGT
>JAXQKE010000057.1:79388-92536 GCA_037042355.1 Candida sp. Y128-05E | reverse complement strand
CAGGAATCAGCGAGAATATGTCCAGAATGCGATGATAGTCTTTTAAATCATTTCAAAACATACGTTCATGGAAATGCTAAGTTGGATGTAATTATAGAGAAGTTTGATGGTATCAAGGATCAGCATAACTACCCTAGCAAAGATCACAGAGTTATGTGGAGTTATTGCAAGATTTGTAACCATTCCACTCCGATCACTCCAATGCATGATGAAACATATTACTTGTCAATTGGGAAATTTTTAGAATTGAGCTTTTATGGTGAAAATGTGAATGCGAACAGTGGTGAATGCAACCATACATTCTTCAAGAACTATATTAGATGCTTCGGATATAATGATTTAATTATCAGATTGGAATATTCTACTATCGATAATTATGAGGTTGTTGTTCCTAAAAAACAATTAGAATTTTTATCAGAGCTAGATATTAACTTGAAAATTGATGTAATGAATTCTATTCAAGAAAAAGCAACAAAATTCTTTGAAAGTATTTCCAAACGTTTGGAACGAGTGAAAGTTGATACCTATGAGAAGGCAGAAGAAGGCTTGAATAAGATTGAAGAACTAAAGGCTAAATTGGAGTCCCAAATTGTTCAAATAAAACAAAAGACCGACGAGATTTATAATTCTTATTCCCCAGTAAATTACATCAGCTTGAATACCGTTCTACGTGATTTGCAGGAATTGGGAGTTGCATGGGACAAAGAATTTGATGAATTTGAAAAGAAATTCTTACCAAGTGAAATTGAAATCACTAAAATAACCCAATTTCATCTACGTAATTTTCTTTTGGATAAGTATAATGAAAATGATCAGATGGCAAATATTCAACCAAAGAGTGATGATAGTGAATCCGAAAATGATAAAAACCAGGTTGTTGGAATAAGAATTGATGATGACCCCAAGAAGGTTCCTACACAAATTTTGGTAACAGAACCTCAAGGTGATTCCGTGAGTATCGCAAGTAGTGGTACCAGCATCGGGTCCTCAACTGAAACTGATTATCACCTACCCCTTTTAAATAAAGAAAAGACCAAGGAAATAGGTAATATGATCCCATCATCGTTGTATGATCAATCCAATTTCATGGAAAAAATCAGTATGTGGAAAGAATTAGCAGATAAGGAATCAACAAAAGGACATGGCCATTCTAAAAGTGTTAGTGTGGGTCCATCGTCACCCTTGAAAGTAATGAGTCGAAAACAATCTAGTAATTCGATGTACGATAGTGGCACTAATACAATTACATTAGAGTCACCTGGTGCATCCAGTAGCAAGGTACATCAATTGGCAAATTTTTTTGATAAGATGAATATTGACCAAATTTCACTAGAATTTAGGAAACAGCGTGAACAGGAATTACAGAAGAAATCAAAGAATAAATTTGTTGCTATTCCGATTCTGGAGAGTAAGCCCATAGTTGAAATTTATGACAATATCGAAGAAGCTGTTGTTGACGATGCTTTATCAAAACCTGACGTGCCCAATGACGCGACCCAGAAGAAAATTGATGTTGATAATGAAACTAAAGATAACACACCAACAAATACTACCAGAAGCCTCGATATTCCTCAGCCTGAGAAACAATCTTTACTAAAATCTTTAACTAATTTCTGGGCTGATCGGTCTGCTACTTTATGGGATCCATTGGAATATCCATTGGAATCGCATGAACATACGTTTGCTGATTCTGATGTTATTGTTAGAGAAGATGAACCTAGTTCGTTGGTTGCATTTTGTTTGTCGTCGTCTGACTATAAACAAAAAATTAAGATTATGGAACAAGAGACCGAAACAGATGGATTTAATAATCCCTTAGACTCTACTGAATTAAATAACAAGAAATATCAAAGTTTCATTAAAATTGAGAAGAAATTTAAGAAGAATCATGATAAAACGACAAATATCAATGAATTGGAAATGATTTTAACAAAAAATAAATCAAATCATTTGAAGTATCAATTCAACGTTGGAAATACAAGTTTATCGTGTAAAATTTTTTACAGTGAACAATTTGAAGCTTTGCGAAAGGCATGTGGTAATATAGATACTTTCATCCAAAGTTTAAGTCGATGCATTAAATGGAATAGTAAAGGTGGTAAATCAAGATCGAGTTTTTTGAAAACTTTGGATAATAGATATATTATCAAAGAATTGAGTTCTAGTGAATTGGAAAGTTTTGTGTCAATTGCCCCATTTTATTTCCGATACATTAGTCAGTCAATTTTCAATAATTTATCAACTGCCATAGCCAAGATTTATGGGTTTTATCAAATTGAAATTAAAAACAATTCTAATGGTCGAGTATTTAAAATGGATTTCTTAATTATGGAAAATCTATTTTATAATCATAATACGACGAGAATTTTTGATTTGAAAGGTTCTATGAGAAATAGACATGTTCAACAAACAGGTAAAGAAGATGAAGTTTTACTAGATGAGAATATGGTTGAATATATTTACGAATCACCAGTTTTCGTTAAAGAGCATTCCAAGAAAGTATTACGAGGGTCGTTATTCAATGATACTTCGTTTTTATCAGCTATGGACGTTATGGATTACTCGTTGGTTGTTGGTATTGATGATACATCTAATAAATTGTACATCGGAATTATTGATTGGTTGAGAACATTTACTTGGGATAAAAAAGTCGAAAACTGGGTCAAAGGTAATAATTTGATTGGAGGTAATAGAAAAGGTAAGGATCCAACAATTGTGACTCCAAAACAATATCGAACCAGGTTTAGAGAAGCTATGGAAAGATATATATTGGAAGTACCCGATATTTGGTATGAAGGTACTAGGTAGAGCAAAACTATTATAGGTACTAGATAGAACAAAATTTTAAAGGCGATTTATTGTGGCATATGTAAATTGAAGCTTAGTGTAGGGTAAAATAGGAGTAACTTTTAAAGGCTGATGGTAAGCTTTTATCATGATTGCTGTGCCTTGCATGCACTATGATAAAATATGCAGTAAAGATATAAAATTATGTCAAAAATTTAATTAAGTTGCTATTGTAATGACCAGTGAATATAAACTACAGATAGTACAATCACTAGTATAACAACACTACAAGATAGGTATAAGATTTTATTGAACAAACTCAATTGACTGAGTAATATTATTCTCTAAATTTTATTCATTTTTTTATTCTAATTGACTGCAAAAATAAAACTGAAAGTTTGGGTTAATCTTCTGCTGAATTCTAGATGCGATTTCAACCGTTATGAGTGTGTTTTTTCTTAGATGTACATTAGATCTTTAAACACTTACTATCTTTGTATCCATAACCCAGTTTACTGTTAGGTATAACAAAATTTACAAAATTACAAAAAGTTGCAAAAGATTGCCCAAAATTTAATTCTCAATTGACCAAAATCCCATTATCTTCCATGTAAAAATAGTCAACAGGTTAAATCTACAACTACCCTGAAGATTCAAGATATACATCTCCAACGGCGAACTAGCTTACTAACAATCAACATGGTCTGGTTCCATTTCGACATGATACCATTCTCATGTTATGCTTCTCCTATTTAAAAATATCTGCACGCACTGCCGCATGGGGAAGCTTTGTAGCAATTATATTACAATAATCAGTGAAATGGATCAGTATTCTTTGCTGAAAACTATATGAGATACATCTATAATATATATATACATGATATATATGAATACCAATACATACCAACCAAGCCAATAGTTGAATTATCTGAGACTCTTTATGCATATCGGATCCTTTATCGAAATATACGGCTAAAAAATTATTAACAATGTTGCAACGCGTTTAAAAACAATGAAAATTAGGTTGAACAGTTGATGAGAATGATTAGTGAATGATTAGTGAATAGTTGATGTAGCAGTATAATAGTCGCTAGTTCGAACAATGTAGACTGTTGTGATGACAAGCCAATGTTAACTGGTGATAGTTACAGTAGAGAATATTTGGCTGATCTGGTCACAATAGATAAGGCAGTGATAATAAATAGGAGTATATATTAATTGATTTACTGTGGCGGTTAGCTTGAACGTTGGCTAGTTGGAAGGTGACAGTGGTATATATGTAACTAGATATTAGAACCAATCATACTATCTACACCCGAGGTGCAATACCCAGTGAAGTGAGGCTTCTTAGATAAAATTCTCGAAAATTACCAATTGCAATTAAAAAATAAAATATTTCCTAGGAATCAAAATTGCTGGTATTTTAAAATTGCACTGATATTATTTTGTTTCTTATTGATTATTGATTTTATTAGACTATAATAACATCTACTTATAGATACACCATTGGAGTTTCCTTAACAATCTAGTGGACTTTCTTCAATTAATATTTTTAACCAGATTTATCAAGATTTACGTCAAACTTCTAGCTTTAGTTTAAGTTTCAGGCAATCTTTGTTTTTATTTTCCCTTTGATCTAGTTGATTTCCAAAAGATATTGGTTTAAGTATGGGTTTCGGGTTGCACACAGCTAGTTTGGTGCTTTTGTTCATATGTTTTGTGTTTTTGTTGCTAGCTACTATTTCAGCTCCTATCGTGGAAGCATTTCCCTTGGGTAAGACTGCAAGTTATGTCTATGGAACCTTTGGTTATTGTACAGGTGGATCATGTTCCACAGTAGGATACCCATGGGATTATCCTACTGGAGATTCTCTGAGAAATTGGATCTTGAATGCATCTACAAGGTCTTCCTTGAATAAAATTGTCATTTTGATTCCAATTACTCTTGGTTTAACTTTCATCAACATGATTAGTGTCCTCGTGTTACATTTCAAAAACAAATTGAAAGTTATACCTATCGTTTTAAACTTGTTGGTCTTGTTATGTTTAATAATTCTTGCAATTATCTTGATTTTGCTTTATTATCCTAATGTTGGTTGGATGACTTGGTGTTTATTAGCTTGTGCTGTGTTGGCCATTATCTCGTTTATTCTATTGGTCATTTCTGTGTTCACAAGTTCAAACAATACACTGGACGAAGATTCTGATTTGACTTCATTGAATAACCAATATATAAATAATAATTTCAACGAGAAATTCCCCAATGTTAATGCCAACAATATTAGTTTACCCCACACCAGACAGGATAATACTAATGACGATGACACTGGGTTTAAAGTTAAGGCCCCGTTAGTTATTAGCCAAAACTATAATAATAGTAACGCCAATACCAATAGATCAAATACCATGACCAATACTTCAGAATATAATGCCGTTCCTCCAACTCAAACTAATGATTTTATCAATAAACCTATGCCAGCAAATTATGCTTCCAAAAATTCGAGTTATTATTCTCATAATGATGACAAGGTTTCGGTGGTTAATTCAGTCGGTACTCCAGTTAATTCCAATAAACAAATGGCCCCTGCTATCGTCGCAAACGTTGCTACAAGATCGTCAATTGACGATGTACCAAGACAAGGTTTCGCTAATAATGCCAATAGCAATGTTGGTCAAGGAAATTATCAACGCCAAACCCCTTACCCCACAAACTCGGCGCAATACGATCAGTCTGTTTTCCAACATCATCCTGAGGTTGAGGGTCACAAACCTTTTACTGAATTAGATGATTTTGAAGTTGACGATGAAGCAACAAATACCAATCACAATGGTTTAGTATCTAATCTCCAACTTTCTGATTCAGAATCAGATTTCACAAGTGTGAGTCAAAGAGGATACAACTACAATTCGAATAATATCCAATATCCACATGTCCAACAGTTTGATCCATCAAATCAACAATTCAGTCAAAATGATGACGTTCCTCCACCACCGCCACCCCATCAGCAAGCTTATAATAATCGTACTTATGCTCCTAACAATGGTAGACAACCAAATCAAGGTTTTCAACAAGCACCACCGGTCCAACAATCAAGATCTGATGGTTTATTAAATGATAATCCAGATTTCAATATTGTCGGACCATCTAAAAGAAAACAAAATTCAGGTTTTGTTCCTGTTGCTGCTAGATACAAAAACCAATTGGTACCTGGTGGAGGAAGACCTGGTAATGGAACCGGCTCCAATACAGGAAGCGGTCCTTACAATATCGCTAGGTAAATCAATTTGCTTATGTATTATACAACAACTGTACATTACGAAAAGATCCGCGGGTACTATGCTTAATTAAACTTCAATTCTTTTCAATCGTGAATTGCATTACTATTACTATTCCTTGTTTTATATAGTTAACTTTATGTTTATATAAAATTTGATAAATTTGACATTTTTATATCACAAAATCTCTAATCCATGTCCTTAATATTTTATGAACCAATTCAAAATGATCAACATTAAATAATTATAACTAGTTCATTGGTCAACCCTGTTGACCTGTTGTCACTATCATTATCTATGTATTGCTTCATCACCCGAATTTATAGCTGGCCTGTCATCCGAAGGTTTCTCTGGTTCTACAGGAACCGGTTTTTCAATAACCTTAGTTGTGCCATGCGGCCTCACCAATAGCACAATCACCAAGGCAAATACAATCAAACTTAGCAAAAATATAATTTTACATTTGGTGGTTCGTTTTTGATAACTAGTGGCTTTGATCAATTCCTTATCCGATTGTTTTAAATCCTGCACCGTGTTTTGTAAGTTGTAATCGATTCTATCCAACATTGTACCTTGGTCTACAACAAGCGACTCCATCTCTTTGAAAATGGTTGAAATTTCCAAGATCCCCATGGCCAATTTCGAAATTTCCTGATCTCGTTTCAACAAATATTTTGAGTTCGGATCGACCTGGGCCTGTTTCAAAATTTGACTAGAGTACTCTTCAATATTTGGATCATTCTTTTGAAGTTTGTCTCGATCTTCTTCTTCCACTAATAATGAATTTGATGGTAGCAAACTATCGAATTCATCTTCATCGTCTCTGAGAAACTTTATATAATTATTTTGCAAGTTTCTGAAATTCAACGAATTGTCTTGAATCTTTCTGGCGTAATTTTTCTTATAATTGGCCAATATTTCCAAATCGGATTGTGAAAAATTTAAACTTAATTTTTGATGATTTAGTTGTAAATATTCGAATTTTTTGACCAAAATATAACATTGTTCGAAATCTTTCAAGATTTTGTAATTGAGATTATCCAATTTAGTTTCCATCAGTTTCTTATCTGATTTGTTAACAATAATTAATTTTTTGTATAATGAGTTCAATTCATTGATCTCGTTTTTGATCATACTCAAATTTATATCTAATTCTTTGGATATTTCAAACATTGTAGGGATCATTGGTTTCATTTCAATAGCTTCAGTTTTATCTCGATATTTGCCATTCTTTTTTCGATTACCAATAAGTCCGGCCTCTTCTTCATCCATAGCGTCAAATCGATCCCCATACTGCGGTAGTGATACCTGCGTCCTAGGAATAGTTCGACGATACGATAAGTACAAATTTGTCCTATCTCTAAACATATTTGTTAAACTACAACCACTGGCTGTAATCTCTACAGATATCCTCTTGAGACTGAAAATACGTTTTCCTGTATGTAATGCAAATTCTATAGGACTTAATCTATAACTATAAAACTTGGATATAATGCTAATAAGACCCAACGGATGGATCTACCGGTTGATCTGTAGTAGATCTTTTTATTTTTCTTGTGTTTGTTTAAGCTATTTTTTCTTTTTGTGAAGGAATGATAAATTATGTAAACTTAAACTTGAGCTGGATCGAAGTGGTGAAGCATTTGCTAAACTTGAAGTCGATCGAAGCGGTGGAGCATTTGCTGCCCTATCAGAGGCACTTGAAGATGGCATCATAGTCGCCGTTTTAGGTGGATGAGCATCCAGATGCGATGTTGCCACAGGTGATGCTGAAGGTAGTGAAGATGACAAGTTCCCATTATTAATATTTCTCTTGGAAGAACTTCTTGATAATGAAGCTCCTGAAGGTACCGCTAAACTCAATGAACTTTGAGTTCTTGATTGTAAAGGAGACGAGGCGTTTGAAGACGAACGTGACAAATTTGTTGAAGACCCACCAGTCCTGGATAAAAACGATTTGTTTCGGTTTGCAGTAGTTAAATTGATATCTTCGAAACGTTTGTTGACTTCATCTAAATTGATATTAGAACCAGGTAATGGAGGGGCGTAGGGTGGTGATATGTCATCTTTAAATGCCGAAGAAGCTTGATTATAATCAGGCACTTGAGATAAAAAACTTTCAGTCGAATTGACTCGAGACAAGTGGGTTGGAGGTGATAAAATCCCGGGAGTAGATACACCATGTCCTTGAAAGTAATCTTGTTGGTCGTCGTCCAAATTGAAAGTTGCCCGTTTTCTAGGGGTACCAGCGCCTGAAGAGCCGCCACTGTGAGTTCCGGTACCAAGGGGACTGCTAATGGCACCTGGAGTACCCGCACCAGGGGTTAATTGTCCATTCAACTGGCCCAATCTTGCCGATAGTTGATGAGAATCAAGTGGCAGCATGGAAAAGAAATTATTGACATCTGCAGAACCATGATCGATTTCTATAGGGGTGATTGAGCCTGAACTCATGGGTGAGATCATTGGCGAAGCCATAGGCGAGATATCCTGCCATAAGCGATCATAAATATGACGTTCGTAAACGGGAGGAGCCACCATACCTTGGAAATCTTGAGTACTTTTGGAATAATTGGTGAATAAAGTATCTTCATCGACATTGGCATGAATTTCAACAAAGGGGGAGATGAACAATTGGATTGGAAGCGAGGCTCTTAATTCAGAGACATGCCCACCTAAATTGATTAATCCAATGACAAATTTCAACTTGTGACGTATTTTCAAATTGGTAGCAACGTCACAATCCTGGGTGACCTTCAGTAAACTACTGGGCAATTGTAAGTTATAATTGACTTCCCATTTGTCGGTATATTCTTCTTGATTAGTAGATTTTATAGTTTTTTCAGCAATTACCCGTTCATTGGCATAAGTTGGAGGGACATAGCCGACATAGGAGTAATGTTCGATCAATTGGATATTGATCTTCCCCAATTTCAACCCTTTAGCTAAAGGTACAAGCATAAAACTGATAGGGATAGTAGAACCAATAGATATAGCCTTGGTAGGAACATTTAAGGAATATTCGACTTTGTTGGGCCAAGTATTATCGACGGCGACTGATTCTGATAAATCTATGGAATCAGTAGTTAAAGTTCGAACAACTCGTAATTTCTTTTTGGTGGTTATAGGATGTTGAAACATTTTACCCTTTTCAATCGTTACTTCAAGATTGTAAGATACATTAGCACCAGGTAAACCTTCGACTGATTCTGGAATATCCCCTGGAAGGATAGCCAGGAAGGGGATATCGTAATTTCCAGGAATCAATGTATGCGACGAAGACGATTTGTGTAAATTGGAAGACGATAAACTGGTTGAAGACTTGTTCAATTTGTGTAAACTGGTCGATGAATTTCTCAAACTAGTTGGTCTGTGCTTCAAGTTTGAATTTGAATTTTCATATAAATTGGTCAAATAAGTATTGATATCGTTATTATTCCAATTATATTCGTATAATTTTTTTTCGAAATTGATATTGACCAACCCATCATTTTGTTTTAATTTGATAGTGGAATACAATCTTATATGTAATTTTTTGATGTATAATGGTTCTGGCGTGGAAATATTGATATTTCCTTCTAATAACACCAGGGCTGCCTCGGTAGTGGTCCCCTTTAACACTAAAACATCGTGTTCTAGGTTGGTGAACGATACCGATACAGTAGTCTTCTTCATGGTTTAAGAAAATTAAGAAATAATGAAAATCTGTAAAATAATTCTATATATATCTGTTCACTTCATTTAGACGCCAGGTCTGCACTACTTCATCGCCTTTTTCCTTATCTCGCGTGTACTGTATATAGAAAGTTTTTCCGAAAAGCAATCCATTCAACCTGAAATTGATCAAGATCTATACATAACTCTCTCTATATCTCTCTAATACATATGGTACCCTCTCATTCAAGTCCTTTGGTGAACTATTCCATCCATAAACCTTGTTGTTGGGTTGGTTGGGAGCTTTTTTTTTGTTGGTATTGTTAGTGTTGCTATCGGCCGTAAAAGTCCGAGATCAATCACGTGGGAATATGGTAAAAAAAAAAAATTACCAAAATAGATGAGAAATATAACTCAAATGTGACAGATATCTAAACTAAGCGAGTAAGTAGTCAAATGCCGAATAATGAGATATCGGTATTGTTCTCTTGTGTTTTCTACAACTACAAGTATAATGACTGTTAGTCCACGTTTTTTAGGGTTCATTTCCATTTGGTTTGATTTGTGGCTATGGTACGTTTTGCTATTTATCCGAGCAATTATGCTTTTAAGTGGCATGCCACGTTAGTATGGTTATATATATAATCAATTGTTGTTGGGTGATTTGTTACACAATGTCTTTATTTGTAGGCTTAGTTTAGATTAGATTAGCACTGTATGTTTGTGATTTTTTTTTTGCAACCACTGAAATAATTAGGAGTGCAAAAAGAGTGAATTTGAAAAATAATCATGGACATCAAAGATAGAATGATACTCTTCTTGTTCTCTCCTCTCGTTGGTTTGTTGTTATCACCACATTTTTTTTTTATTTTCTTATCTCGGTGTCTTTAATTAAAATTTTTTTATCGATAAACGTTGCATGGCTAATATTCAGTTGGATTAGGTTTGAATTGATACCGAAAAAAATTGGGAGTATCAATTAATATAAGATTTTACGAAAATATACCCCCCTGCCAGGTAATAATATAGTTAACTACATACCAAGAAAAAACACACAAACATAAGCCCACCTAAACAAAAACCTCATTGAAACTAGATGTACAACCAATTAAGGTGATTTCCAGGTACCATGTTTTTCTAGTATCAAGTGCGCTATCTTTCGAAATCGTACGATTTTTCACCGCATCTTCATTCTTCTCATGCTGAAAAATATACCTGCAATACCACACACCTCTAGATAAGTTAATAATATGTCTAAACCTATATTTTTTGCTTGGCCAATGACACAATATGTAACGGTTGCCAATAACAAGCGAATACAGATAGTTGCAAGAATTACTTGTGCCCGGCATAAACCCGAACAAGGAGAGGATACTTAGACGAGGAAATTGTAAGGATTGATAGATCTGCAAAAAGGAGGAGATATTTCAATTAGCCTAATCAAGGTTACAAACAAACACCAATTCAATTGTAGCTTTGTTTGTCATTGTCGAATCCGTAACCCAAGATGCATAAACCCCATACTCCAAATTCTGTTTTAGCCAACCAGTAATCAAATTCGGACAATTTCATTTGAAACCGTTTCACTTCAAAACGTTTATGCTGGGTCTACACACACTGGTTTGCAATAAGTTCATAAATAGACCTTCGGCTAAATATAGACCAGCATTGTTCTTATTGTCGTATAAAAGTTTATATACAGGGAACAATCTCGTAATTGTTTGATGAATAGACGACAGAGACAACCAGCGTAAGCAAAATGTCACAGTATGATACATCAACTCACATGTATTGTTGGTAGATAATACGGTGAACATTGTCACATACCAACCAACAATTATCACAATGTCATACTTCAGCCAACATAATACGCTAATCGTAAATGAGTAATAGTTTACTACACAACTCGTACCATATTCAAATTAACAATAAAGTAGACCGTAGACTTTTTCATACAAGATATTATACAAGACAATTACAATTACAAGCTAAAGCTATTGAAACGTTGGTATAAACCGTTCCAATAGAATCTTCGCTAGATTAAAAATAGAAGGTACGGCTTCGTCAATTTCATCCATTCTCTGTATTTTAAAAAAAAAATAAATGCTAGACCAACTCTATGTTCCTGGTTAGACCATCTCAATGTTCCTGGTTACACCACTGATTGGTATTCTTGTTTGGCTAAATTTGATCCAAATCATCACGTGACTTGAAATTGCTGCAAAAAAATTACTTGGTGCGTCTACATTTAGCATAATTACCAGCCTCCCAAAACCAGGTTTGGTAACTCATGTAAAGCGACGAGATTAATTTGCTGGTAACATAGCTAGATGCCATTTGAGGCTAATCACCATTGTATATATTATACACACAAAATCTTCCCCTGAGCTATCGAATAGAAATTTTCATTTATCTTGCATTTGGAGTTTGTTCCAGTTAATCATTTATAGCATTTTGGGTCATATCCTTTCATCATACCATCACATTCCTTTTAATCATGTCCACTTATAAATCCCAATATGAAACTAGTATCAATAGATTTAGTCTGATATCTCCAATCATAACCGATGATATTGATAGTACCGACTATGAAAGTGATTCAGATACCTTAGCATCATCACCCAATCCAATCAAAAGAAGTAGACTGGCCAATTTCAAACCACTAAAGAGACATAGTTCCCACGCCAGTCTCACAAGGAAAACGACCATATCAAATAGTTTTGTTGATTTTGATTTTACATTCAATTCTAAATCAGATATATCTGATTTAGAATCTTTGCCAGATTTAACTGAAGATGATTTCACTCCTGAAAATTCTCCCATAAAAGAAATTTGTCCTAAAGTTTTGTATTTCGAAGATATTACTCATAATACTCCTAAAAAATTGAATTTCTATGAACAACCATTGCCAGTTAATACCACATCATTATTTGATATTCCCGAGATTGTTCATAGAATTGTCACTTTTGTTGACGAACAAAATAATCATTTACCTCAAGAATCAAAAAGTTTGACAAATATCCAACCTAAATCTCCCCACCTATTCAATTGCTTACTTGTAAATAAACTATTCCATCAAGTTACATCGGAAATTATTTCCAAAAAATTCTATTTCGATAATGAATCGAAATTCGCCAATTACATATCGTCAGCATCTTCAATTCAATTCAAACCTAAATTATTCATATTACACAAGTTATTCCGGACAAAACAATCTGCAATTGATAAATTGATCGACAAGATGGATTTCTCCAATTTAACCTGGTTAGAACTCTACATGTGTCCTAAACTAGCACCGGTTGCTCCGTTTTTAGGTCACAAGTTAACCAAATTGGTTATCACGGGGTCGAAAATCGTCGATGATGAATTCCTTACCATGGTCAGTGTCAAATGCCCTAATTTACAGGTGTTAGATGTCAGAGCATGTGAAC
>JAXQKE010000057.1:68162-79348 GCA_037042355.1 Candida sp. Y128-05E | reverse complement strand
GTAAGTGACAAAACTATTTGGGATTTGGCGATTAACTGCTCCAATTCACTACAAAGATTATCATTGAACAATTGTCCCTATATCCTGAACCAATCAATCCCCTTGATTCTCACCAGACCTAATCCAACCCACAACTATTATTTCCAAAATTTATCTGTTTTGGAACTTCGATTCAACTTACAAATTACCAATTGGCGTCCGATAATCGAATTCAAACGAAGACAAGAATATCGTGGGATTTCAATACTCCTTGAAACTTGTGACACATTAAGGTTGCGAATCAAACAACAAGAATTGGATATGGATAAAATGATTTCCCAACGTATATTCAAAGATATTTTGACCTGGGCCAATAATGAAGACGATGGTGATGTTCCTTTTCAACAATTTATCAAAACTAGAAAATGAAATATAGTTCATAAAAACCTCCCAATCTACCTCCAAACCCCATTTGCATACGGTATTGACTTACCAAACTTAATAGCATTATTTAGTCTCGAACTAATCTATATATAACTACGTATAGTTAACCTAATTAATTAATTAATCAATATCTTGTAGAAACTAGTTTAGGCAAAAAAAACGTATTCAAAAGAGTTTTAATGAGTTCATTTGTCAGTAATGTGAATGTAATATCCACTCAACACTTATTACTCTCTCTTCTATAGTCCTCCCCAAGATTTTCTGTTGTAAATTTTGCAGCCATTAATTTCCATCGAGATGACCTGCATGAAGATGTTCCAATGGTTGAAAAATTTTAGATAGTTAAAGGTACACATTTGTAACCAAATGCCAGTTCCCAAGGCAAACCCTATATCTTCAATTGATGAGGACAGAATTGTTTCATTACAGCATTATGGTCCTGTTACAAGTTTAAAAATTCAAGGTGACCTTATTTTGGCAGGGTATGGTCCCATTTTAAGAATCTTCAAGGTCGATAAAGAGTCCTCCACAACTACAACTGTGTTTGATAAACAAATTTTCAAAAGGAATAAAATCCACAACATTGAATTTAGTAAATCCGGCGATAAAGTTGTTGCAGCTGGGGCCAGATCTTTTGCAGTATTTAATTTTGCACCACTTATAAATCAACAAGATGTACAAATCGAGGAAAAAGCTATCAATGAATGGATTGTCAGCGCCGGCTTCAAAGACGAAAACACTTTGTTGCTTTTGAATTCTCATAATACCGTATATCAAATTGATTTAACCACTTTTGAACTTCAAGACAAAATTCATTGTAATGAAAAATCGATTTTGTATAGTGGTTCAATTAGAGTTTTGGACAACGGCACGATATTAATTGCCGCCGGTACTGTTATGAATGGTGTAATTGTTTGGGATCTCAACAAAAGAGAAATTCTTCACAATTTAAAGGAACATGAAGGTTCCATTTTTGGAGTGCAAATCGACGAGGAGGGTAGGTATTTAATCTCATGTTCAGATGATCGTTCTGTTAAACTTTATGATTTCAGTACTGGTAAGTTATTATCAACTGGTTGGGGACATGCATCTAGAATCTGGGTCCTCAGATTCTTCAAAGATTCAACCAGTGTTAGACTTTTATCTGCTGGTGAAGACTGTACTTTACGTTTGTGGAAATACGAGGAAGGTAATGACTTATTAGTCCAAACCGAACTTTTTGAAAATGCCCATGCGGGTAAACATATCTGGTCAGCAGATTTAGATGATAAGAATTTACAACTTTCAGTTAGTGGAGGCGCTGATGGTAAAATTAGATTACACGATTTGAAACAATCGAAATTCTCTGATGAATATTCGCTTGAGCTGATTGAGAAGCAAACTAATTTGAAATTTGTCAAGAACGAGTGCATTAAACAGCTTGTCGAGTTACCCCAGATAGATTTAATGTTGTTATTAACGTCTCATGGTAAACTAATTGGATTAGACCAAAAAACAAACCAGTTTTATCAGATCACCCTTGAAGAAGATGAGATGAAAAAATTCTTAAACTTTGGCATAATGAAAGCATTCGAAAATATCAATACAGTAATGATTTGCACCAGAAAAGGTGATTTTTTGATTCTTGAATTTGATTCAAATTCCACACAACCATCGAAATCATGGGTCCAAGACAAGTATCTTAATGGTAGTATGGTTACTAACGTTTTACACGAGTCCAACGGAAACACATACTACGTTTTATTAGATTCCCCTAATCCAAATGTTCCTTTCGTTTTATACGAATTTACTTACGTAGACCATTTCGAATTGAAAAGAGTTCGTAGGTTAGAACAACCAAAACAAGTCTTTACCACGACAACAATGGTTTTGGATAAAGTCAACAACTGGCTTATATTTGGATCCAGATATGTCAGTATAGCTATCTATGATTTGAATTCTGATGAAGAATTGATTCCGTTGAACAGTATCTACAAAAAGCTATCTTCTGGTGACGCAATAACCAGTATGTCCACTATCAAATCAGCGTCAAACTTGACTACCTTACTAGTTACTGTCAGAGATGGAGTTTATATGATTTTACAACTTTCAAAGAAGTCCAGTGGAGTCATTAGTGCCGATATTGTGCTCCTGAATAAGTTATCCAGAGGTTTTATTGAAGGTGGATATATGCATGGCAATGATTTGATATTAATAGGTTTTAGATCATCGTCATTTTACATCTGGAATGAAACTAAACAATTTGAACTTGTGACGGAATTATGTGGTGGATCCCATAGACTTTGGGAGTTGTTCCGATACAAATCGAATACCGAATTCAAATTTGCATACATCAAAAAATCAGGGTTGCATGTATTGAAATTTGTCGAACGTTTCGATAGTAAAGATTATGGTCTCATCAACTCTGGTACACACGGTAGAGAAGTAAGAGATGTTACCGTTTCACCTACAATGTATAATGAATCAAGGTATATTATGACAGCATCTGAAGATGCGACCGTTCGATTAAGTAAAATCGACGCTGATGGGAATATCCATAATTATTGGAGTATGTATGCGCACGTTTCAGGATTGCAAAAGATTAAGTTCATCAATGAAACCTATATCGCTAGTTCAGCTGCAAACGAGGAGTTCATAATATGGAAGTTGGACCATATTTCTCCCGATGTACCAGTTTTACGAGAATTTGCAAGACTTGCCCCATCAAGTGATATCCCAGACCTAAGAATAATGGATTTTGATGTGATACAACGCGAAGGAGAGTTCATTATTACAACGGTCTATTCAGACTCACAAATAAAGCTTTGGAAATTCAATATAGGAACAAAAGACTTCACCAAAATCCATTCTGAATACTACTCGACTTGTTGTATTTTCAGTGTCAAATTTCTCACATTTGACTCAATGACTTGTTTGTTAACCACTGCATCTGATGGACATGTTTCCATATGGGACATTTCAAATTTAATGGACGAAAATTCAACCGAGAGCAATCTCAGTAATTTACTTATCAAACAACAATTACATCAAAATGGTATTAAAGCAATTTTGCTTACAAAAAACTCAAATGGCTATGATCTATTTACTGGTGGGGACGATAACGCATTGATCCACAGTAAGTTAGAGGTGTCCGACAAGAAAGTTGTCTTGGCTATAAAAAGCTTTTGCGAAGAAGCTGCATCGTCCAGTATTACTTCAATTTCCAAAGGTAACGAGAACTCAGTGGTTGTAAGCTCGGTAGATCAAGTACTTAGAGAGTGGAGCTTGAATGACGGCTCTTTGAAATGCATTTCAGCAAAATATACCACTATCGCTGACACGGGCTGCACTGATAGTACCTCCTTTAACAACTGCAACTATGTTGTCGTTGGTGGATCTGGTTTGAGTACATACAAGCTACAAGCATGAAGATTTATTTCTTCTTCGTTTCTAATACTTATACGTTAATTAAATTACATCTATAAACATCTAATACAGTGAAAATCTTACATTTTCAATAATCTTAAGTTGAAAACAGTGTCGTTGATAGTTTGTTCTTCATCAGTAACAACAGTAGATTCCTCAGCTGCACTATATTCTGAGATAGGTCTCTTGGTACAAGCAAGTAACATTGCTTCGTTACACTTGAGCACATTTGAAAAATCAATAGTATCCTTGACCAATTTATATTCAACTTGGACATCATCAGTAGCTACAAGACCAGCCTTTTTACGTAATCTTTGAATACGGTTCATTAATTCTCTTCCTAAACCTTCAATTTCCAATTCTGGATATTTCTTAACATCCAAAATAATCAAAACATCACCCAGGGCTCTGGATTCTTTGGTATCATCACCGTCATGATTTAAACCTTTTATAACTTGCAAGTCTTCTCTGATTAATTTGATACCTTCAATTTCGACAGTACCAGTCTTGGAAAATTCTTGAACTTCTTCAGAAGTTAATTTAGCTAATCCAGCTTTAACTTTAGGAGCATCACCTCTTAATTTTTTACCTAAGATTGGCCAGTCAGCTACAGCTGTGTATTCAACTTTATAGGCTGCTTCATCTGAGGTGATAACTAAGTTTCTAACATTCAATTCATCAACAATGTAAGACTTCAATGATTCAACATCTTCCAAGTATTGTTTATCGGAGTGAATAACTACCAATTCTTTTAATGGTGTTTTCAATGAAATCATCTTCTTTTCTCTGATGTTACGTCCTAATTCAATAACCTTTTGCATTCTACCAACAGCTACTTCAATTACTTCATCAAAGTATTCTTCCTTTACACTTGGATATGATAAGAAATGTACGGATCTAGTGTCAACATTCTTAGGGTTAACAGAGATTTCGTTCAATACTTCAACTGGGAAATAACCTTTGATTCTTTGATAGATACCATCAGCTAAGAAAGGGGTAAATGGTGCCATAGCTCTAGATAATGTAAGTAAAGCTTCGGCTAAAGTGTTAAGTGCTTTCTTGGAGTCTTCAATGTCATCACCAGCAGAACCCTTAAGACGACGACGATTAAAACGAATGTACCAATTGGTTAATTGGTCAACAATTCCTAATAATTTTGGAACAACAGTGTACAATCTGTAAGCAGCCATTTCTTCGTGAATATATTTGATCAAAGATTGAATTGAAGCTAATAACCATCTATCCATGACATTTTCAGAAACAACAGTTGGATCATATTTGAATTCACAGTTGTTTTCACTTTGGAAGAAATCAGAAGCATCTTTGAAGAATTTGAAAGAGTTGTACCATGGTAATAAAACACTTGAGACAACATCCTTGACACCAGCTTCTTTGAATTTCAAGGTTTCAGCTCTTAATACTGGTGAATTGATTAAGTATAATCTCAATGCATCTGCACCATATTTTTCCAAGACAATACCTGGATCTGGGTAATTCTTCAAACGTTTGGACATTTTTTTCCCGTCAGAGGCTAAAACAATACCGGTGACAATGACATTTTGGTATGGAGCAGTCTTGAACAAATGGGTACCCAAAACAGTCAAAGTGTAAAACCAACCTCTGGTTTGATCCAAACCTTCAGAAATAAAGTTTGCTGGAAAAGAGTTTTTGAATTTCTCTTCATTTTCGAAAGGATAATGTTTAGAAGCATAAGGCATAGAACCAGATTCGAACCAACAGTCAAAGACTTCTTCAACTCTTTTCAAAACACCTTTACCTTGTTGAGATGGGATGGTAACATCATCAATGCTTTCTCTATGGATATCGGTGATATCATCACGACCACTCAATTTTCTCAATTCTTCGATAGAACCAATACAGACAACTTCTTCAAAATCGTCAGAAACCCACAAAGGTAATGGAGTACCCCAATAACGGTTTCTTGAGATGTTCCAATCTCTAGCATTGGCAATCCAATTGGAGAATCTTTTATCTTTGATATTGGAAGGGACCCAGTTAGTTTTTTCGACGTTGTCCAACATTTCAGGGACAACTTCAGCAACACGGACGAACCAAGCTGGGATAGTTCTGTACATCAAAGGAGTATCTGATCTCCAACAGAAAGGATAAGAATGCTTAGCTTGAGTATTGACAATGATTCTTGATTTTTCGGACAATTTCTTAATGATGTGTTTATCGGCATCTTTAAAGTACATACCGGCAAATTCACCAACTGTCATGAGACCGGAATCGTCAACAATGACTGGTGGCATTCTAGTTTCACTGATAATACCACATTTAGTGGCAGTTTCAAAATCGGCTTCACCATAAGATGGGGCTTGATGAACAATACCAGTACCTGAGTCATCGGTAACGTAATCAGCAGCAATGACTTGGAAAGCTACATCTTTGAATTGCTCATAGAAGAAATCGAACAAAGGTTCATATTTGATACCAACCAAGTCTTGACCAGAAATCTTTTCAACAATCTTGAATTTGGCAGATTTTGGTTTTTTGTACAAGGTAGATAACAAACTTTCCAAGATGATAAAGTTCATTTTTTTGTCTTCATCGTAAATCTTGATATATTCGAATTTTGGGTTTACAGCTAAGGCAATGTTAGCAGGTAAAGTCCAAGGAGTGGTAGTCCAAGCTAATAAGGCGGTAGTTGGGTCATCTAACAATGGGAATGAAATAGTGACAGCAGGATCGTTAACTTCTTTATAATTTTGTTGAGCTTCAAAATTGGACAAAGGAGTGGTACAGGCAGTGGAATAAGGCATGACTCTTAAACCACGGTAGACAGAACCCTTGTTGAACAATTCTTTGAATGCCCACCATACAGATTCCATGAATTCTGGATATAAGGTTTTGTAATCGTTATCCATATCAATCCATCTCCCTAATCTTTTAATAGTACGTCTCCAGTCGTCAGCATATCTCATGACAATGGATCTACATTCGGCATTATACTTGTCAATACCCATAGCGTAAACGTCTTCTTTGGAGGTAACACCCAATTTTTTGTCAATTTCATGTTCAACAGGTAAACCGTGGGTATCCCAACCAAATCTTCTTTCAACATGGTGTCCGTTCATGGAAGCGTATCTTGGAATAATATCCTTGACAGTAGAAGCTAAAATATGACCATAATGAGGGGTACCAGTAGCAAATGGAGGACCGTCAAAAAATGAAAATGGTGGTAAGCCTTCAGTTAACTCAAGTTGTCTCTGGAAAGCATCAACTTCATCCCAGTGCTCAATAACCTTTTCTTCTTCCCTTGGAAAGCTGAATGGAGCGTTAACCGCTTCTTGTTCAGCCATAATTGATAGTAAGAATGATATACCTATCTTGTTAGACCTGAAAAATTTGTATGAGTAATTTGAAAAAATATTATTCTTCCTGTACTTAAGCTTTTCAACTTTTCACGTGACTTTCATCTTGATAGTATTGGTAATAGAAGATTCTATCAACTATAGGTCATTCATAGGTGTTAATGATTAGTAATGAAACATTCAAACAGTTGATTAGTAAATGTTTCACTCATCAGAAATTTCCTTCCAAAGTGGCAATTGCCCTTTCTGGAGGTGTTGATTCAGTTTGTTTAACTTGGCTACTCTCACAATATAAATTACATTATAGACCTGATCTTAAAATATATGCTATTACTATAGATCATGATTATAGGTCTGGTTCAAACGATGAAGCTAAGAAGGTTGGTGAATTGGTAAAAAAATGGAATGTTGAACATATAATTGGTAAATTACAGTATACTCAAGATGTACATTCAATTACTAATTTTGAAGAGGTTGCTAGGTTTGGAAGGTATGAATGTATGAAAGAGATCTGTGAAAAATTGGACACTTCTGCTTTGTTTTTGGGTCATAACTTGGATGATCAATTGGAAACATTCATAACTAGATTACAAAGAAACTCGTCAATACTTGGATTGAGAGGGATGGAACCGGAAGCTTTGCTTCCGGTTCCCCAGTCTCATGATCAACCACCAATACGTATTTACCGTCCTTTATTAAGTTGTCTTAAACAGGATCTTATCAAGACTTGTCAAGCTAATCAAATCGAATGGTTTGAAGATGCCACTAACCAAGATATCAACCTAACTCAGAGAAACCTCGTTCGTTATTTGATTAATCAAAAAGTTCCCCAAATGGGTAAAGAGTTTGATTGTATTTCCAAAGATAATTTGCTAACTACATACCATGAGATACTTCAATTTGTAGACCTTGTTAACGAAAGATCGAGGGAATTGTATACAGATTTGAAGGATATGATAGAGGAAGATGATAGAAATGGTAGTGCAATCATACAGATCCCTTCACGAATATTAATCGACGAAAATAAAATTATACTAAGTCGTTTTCTTTTCATGTATATATATCCCATATCTTCAGTTAAGCATTATCATTGGTCCTACGCAAAATTAGACCGACACTTTATACCTAAAGTTTTGAAGTTTATCAATTCTAGTCAATCAAAACTGAAATTGACCTATATGAATTTAGTGTTTGATATGAAGAAGCAGAAAGATATGTTGTTAGTCAAGATCTCAAGGCAACCATTAATTCAAACGGAAAATGTTCAGCTAGATTATAAGTTATCTCCCCACTGGGGTGAATGGGTTTTATTCGATAGAAGATATTGGCTTAGATTTAAGTCAAGTGAAGCCAAAAGTATCAGTATCAACCTCTATCAACATAAGAAACAGAACCTACACCCATCCCTAAAACATCTTGTTACCAAAGAAATGAACAATTCACCTGTTATCCTAGTCAATGATGAAATTGTCCATTTTCCAACCTACAATTTGTCTGCATCTCCTACCATACAATCAGAATGGGCTCTTAAACCAAATGTATTTAGTTTATAGATAATATCAAAAAAATATCAAAAGATGACATAATAAAGTTATTTGTAATATTAGAATAATGATAATACAAACTATATACTATGATACTTTAAGATTTATTAGTTTATCCCTAAAGTATATCGTTTAGTATAGATGTTATAGTATTTTCTTATATACAGGATTTTTCACTGATATGTTTTTCATAGAGTAGCCATAAGCAAACAACCAGAACTAAGGTTGGAGTCGAAGAGAGTTTCTGTAGGTGGACAATGCCTTCCGCTTTACAATCAGAACTGACCAATCAGTTTGGGACTCCTATTTACAACAATGGACTGCTAAATACCCCTAGGAACAAACCTAGAGGGTTGAAGCATTACAACTTGCAAACACAAGCACTAAAGGTTGGGCATCAAAGAATCAATATTGACGTAGATTTGGGTCAAAATAAGATTTCTGGATTCACTGAAATCACTATACTACCATTAACCAACTTGCTACGAGTGATTAAACTAGATTGTCGAGAATTACGAATTAAAAATATATACATCAATGGTTTGGAACATACAAACTATATATACAAGGATATCCTTTACATTAACGACGATTCATATTTTGAACAAAGTATTAAAGATAAATCCATCAATATGTTTGATTTATATTCTGACGACATTGGAATCAACCAACACCATTTAATACGACAAAAATTGAATTATATCTTTGGTGAAGTCAATATGGATCCAAACGATCCAAATAAAGAACTAAATTCTAATACTGACGAATTATCTATTATACTACCCGAGAATTTGAAATTGGAATTAACCGATTTGTCTACTATTCAAACACCAAATGGTAATGCACCTGCAACCATGACTCCAATGCAAGCAAGAACCAGAAACACCTTCAATGATGTCTACACACCAATACAAATCAAAATAGAATACGATACCATAAACCCCAAAAATGGGGTTAATTTTGTTACCAATAAAAATATTGAAAAAAAATCATGGTTGGCATATACAACCAATTCAGATTATGGGGTATCTACGTCCTCGTGGGTTCCTTGTATTGATAACCTTTGGGATCGATGTACTTGGTCTCTTGAGGTTAACGTGCCCAGGACTGCAAAAGATATATCAAATCAAAGAGGGTCTCAAGAGGTTCAAGAGACAAAAGTTAAAGACACATCTGATGAAGATGAAGTGGATGAGGAAGAAGAGCAGTATGACTTGGTTGTTTGCTCTGGTGATTTCAATAATGTCAAGGAAACACCACACCCCGAAGATTTATCAAAGAAAGTTGTCTCGTGGGCGATATTCAATCCAGTGTGTGCGCAACATGTGGGATGGTCCGTCGGTTGTTTTCAAAGTATCGAGTTGCTGTCACCTAGTGCTAATATTGAATTTGAGGATGATGATTCTCAAGATGGCAATGAGCTTGGAAAATCCACCACAACGTCTCCTGTGACAGTATATTGTTTACCAGACCAAGTGGAACTAGCACGAAATTCCTGTATATTTTCGGGAAAAGCTATTGACTTCTTTCTGAAGGAATTTGGCTCTTTCCCATTTAGTTCGTTTGCAATGGTATTTGTTCCAGGATGCGTGGTAGATAGTAACAACTTTGCTGGTATCACTATTTTCAATGATAAACTATTATATCCACCTGATTTAATTGAATCTATGTTTCATAGCACAAGTATATTTGTCGAAGCAATAGCTACACAATGGGCAGGTATCAATATTGTACCACACACGTTTAATGATACCTGGACTACAATTGGTATATCTAGATTTATGGCAAACCAGTTCATCAAAACTATAATGGGATCTAATGAGTATAGGTTTAGGATGAAAAAATCAGTCGATCAAATCGTCAGTCAAGATGTTGGAAGGAAACCGTTAGCATTACAAAACTTCAGGTTTCCTATTTGTGAAACTGATTTAGAATTTCTCATGCTCAAGGCGCCTGTTGTATTATACATTCTAGACAGGCGAATGACGAAAACTGATAAATCTTTCGGGTTATCTAGAGTGCTTCCGAAATTATTTTTACAGGCCATGTCAGGTGAATTGCCAAATGGAACTTTGTCTACTACTCATTTACAATATGTTTGCGAAAAGGTCAACCGGAATAAACTAGACAATTTCTTCAAACAGTGGGTATACGGCGCTGGTGTTCCTATATTTTCAATAACTCAAAAATTCAATAAGAAGAAAATGGCTATTGAGATGCATATACGTCAAGTACAATTGCAAGAAGTTAAGCTGCTCCGTCCTACTGTTAAAAATTTCATCGACGATTCAATATCGTATTTAGATGACGAAGTATCATATCCAACGCAACCGGTTTTCACCGGTCCTATGACTATCAGAGTCCATGAGCAAGATGGTACCCCATATGAACACATTGTTGATTTGAAAGATGGGAATACTCGGATTGACATTCAATATAATTCCAAATTTAGGAGAAGGAGAAAGGAAGAAAATACGGA
>JAXQKE010000057.1:0-68078 GCA_037042355.1 Candida sp. Y128-05E | reverse complement strand
GATAGAGATGTGGAGGCACAATACGAAGCAGTCAAATATTTTGGTATGTGCGAAAAGCCTACATATTTGGAATGTACCATTCTTACCAGAACTATTATGGACAGGAAGTATTATTACGGTATTAGAATCGGGGCTGCAGAATCTTTGGCCAAAATTTCAAACTCATCGAATAACTTTTTGGGTGTAGAATATTTGAACAGAATATTCAAAGAGCTTTACTGTTTCCCGAATAGTACAATCCCCAAAAGTAACGATTTCAATGATTTTGGCGACTATTTCCTACACAAACTGATACCCAGAATCTTGAGTACGGTGAGAGATGACGAAGGAGAAGTCCCATTAATGGTTAAATCCTTGTTATTGAATCTTGTTAAATACAATGACAATTCCAATAATGATTTTCAAGATTGCTTCTATCTAGCAGAATTGTTGGAATCAATTACAAATTGTGTTATCAAGGAAGGGAGCACGATTGCAAAAGATCCATTAATTATGATGAATCAAGTGAATCAGCTTTCTGAAAAGAATAAGAAGTTTGTTCGCGATCTAGAGTCTGAAATTGATCGATTATTGAAATTAGATGAATGGATGCCATCACATCAAAACATGCTTTTGATAAGTTGTATTCGCCAGAAAGTGAAATTATCATCATATGGCCTTATAAACCTTAAACTAGAGGAGTTAATGTATTATACCTTGGAAAAGTATCCTGAAAACGTCAGAATTGAAGGATTTCGAAGTCTATTTGTATTGGGAGCGATCAAAAATTCCAACATTTTAGAATACTTTTTGAAAACAATTTTATTATCCAATTGCACAGCGTCGTTGCGTGCTGGGCTTATATCAGTTTTTGTCAACTCGATATGTGTTGCTGCGATAGATGGTGTTCCTTGTAACTTGGATGATCCTGAATTCAATACGTATGAGAAACTACAAGATAGTAGTACGAGGATAGCATCAAACCTGGCAAATATGGTTATTATCGAGGATAGTACCATCAATGAAGTAGATTTACGAAGGGACGTTTATGCCCGAGCAACACTCCATGGGGCTATAGAACTTTTAAGACGAGATTATGCTATCGGGAAAGGATTGAAATCGGTGTTTTGGGAACTCCTACATTCGTCAATGCTCAGCATTAATGAGAGAAAGAGCATTTTCACCATATGTCAGATATTGTACGCTGAGATTGACCAATTTATTGTCAGAATACCAATTCCAAGTGTCAGTATAGCCGAATTAAAGAAGAAGATTGTTTTGCGTGATTTGGGAGACGGGAAAGTGGTTATTAAGAGAGACGGAAGATTTAAAATCCAATTCACATCAAGAAAACTTAACCTTGCCACTCCAGTAGCTCATAGAAGTCGAGATCAACGTGCCGCATCGAAAGTTGAAGAGGCTGTGGTTGAACCCAAGATTACGTTGAATTTAACCCCACGATTACCAGAAAGGAGACGAACTGCACTGAAAGCACCTAAAGTAGCTGAATTGCCCCCTCCACCAGCCAAACCATTACGCAAACCACCATCACGTCAATCGTCAATTGTTACACCAGAAAAGCCATCACTAGTGACTGTGAATCAATCAAAAGTTACTTTCAAAATCAAAAGTCTGTTCTTATCCACATTACCAGAGTTTGGACCCAAAACACACAAGATCGGAAGAAGTTCTGTCTACATTGATGGACCATCAGTTTCTTTCACTTTTAAAGGTGTTTACAGATCAAGGTATAGAGATGTCGTGAAACCAAAAGTTGCAGTGGTCAAACCAGTTAAGGTTGAACCCGAAGAACCAATATCTCATAGCGTTTCCAGGTACATCAAGATCTTTACCAAGGAGAAAAGAGTTGTTGTCTCAGCAGAGCCTTTCGAAGAAACTAGTTTGCCTAAGAAGATACCTCCAGCAGAAACGGTACAATCCAATCCAATTGAAGCTATACAAAGAAGATCTTCGGTACGAAGATCTTCACAAGAAAAACCTATAAAACCAGTTGTTTATCAACCAGAACTGGACGGATTATCACTGGCAACCCCCAGTAAATCCAATTCACCTGACCCATCATATTCAGAGAAGGCAACACCTAAACCAGCCTTCAGTTTAAAATTGTTTAACAAAGATAGTACTAACAAAGCTACTACAACAAAAAAGAAGAAATCCAAAGGTCGGGCAAATATATATATCCATTCAGGACAAACGAGTGCAAAATCAGAATCACCAATTACTGAAAATCCAGAGCCAATAAAAACAGAACCAGAACCAGAGGTAGAGCAGAAACCCAAATTGAAATTGAAACTCAATATCAAAAAGGAATAGTATTATTATTAAAAGTATAAGTATTATAAGTATTATAAGTATAAGTATAAGTATTATAAGTATTATAAGTATTATAAGTATTATAAGTATTATAAGTATTATAAGTATTATAAGTATTATAAGTATTATAAGTTAGTCTTCTTTATTCGTAATTTTATATCACGTGCAGATAGATAAATCTTTAGTATGGATAAATTAGGATATCAGAACTGACATAGCAATTAGGTTAAGTTAAAGTAGTACTAGAGATTAATAAGAGATTGATGTTTATAATTAATACTAAATATGTCTTTCAATAATCCACTTAACTTTAGTATTAAAAAGTCTACTCCCACGACTTCTACAACTAATACAACTTCAAATATTGGAAAGGAATCTTTACCAGATGCTACTACTAGCAATTCGGCATTCTTACAGAATATACTATCTATCAATTCATCAACCCTAGATAAATCTTCCCCTACTAAATCTTTGAATCTCCTTCTGCGTACCAGTGTTGCTCCTCAAGTTACCAAAACTGATGAACCTCCTCAGATTTCCACTGATAAAGACTCTAAACCAGATCTTCTAGATTTGTTTGATAGGTTTGATGTGAATAATGAAGCTGAGGTTAAATCGGTATCTCTTGTTTCTAATGAGAAAGCTAGTATAGAAGATGAGAAGAGTAGTTATGATGAAGTGGTGGAAGAAGCAAATAATAGTAAAGAAATGATTGAGATTAGGACTCCAAGGATAGTAGACGAAGGAAAGGATGATGTGGAATCAAAAGCTCTTAATGTGGAGGATAATCAGCCAATTGAGGATAGTGAGGAAACAAATGAAGATTTGAAGCTGGAGGATACCCATCCAATTGAGGACTCTACTGAGGAATCAGACAAGGTTATCATTGTAGAGGATACCCAACCGATAGAAGATAGTGAGAAAACAAACGATTCATTGAAGGTGAAGGATAACAAACCAATTGGGGACTCTAGTGACGATTCTAAACCGGGAATTGGGCATGTAGAGTTGAATAATGAGGTAGAGACTGATCGTGAAGAATTGCAAGATAATGAATTGGAAACTGCTCATGAAGTGTTGAAAGATGATGAAGCAGATACAGCTGATGAAGAATTGAAAGATAATGAACTGGAACCTAAGAATTCACAAGAGCAAATTGATGATCCGGGTGCAGATGAGTTAAGTAGTACAATCACTAACCAGAAACAAACCGATGAATCAAGTATACCGCCAAACTTTGAAGCGACTAATGAGGACCTTATTGAATTTGATGAACCCATGGAATCAAAAGCGGCAGAGGATATGCCGGTTGTTTCCAAAGCTGATTCAAAAACGGAAATTGACTCAGGTAATGGGACAAAGGTGGAAACTGAAGATAGCACAACTAAGGATAGCATTGTAGAAGAAAAAACTGTTAAGTCAACCAAAGAATCGACCAGACAACGAAAATTCTCAAATCTCACTGAAGAATCTAGCGACCAACATCAACAATCACACAAACCTTTTGACTTTCAAACTTTCCTTACTCAATTGAGAAAGAAAAGTGCTGATCCAATTGTCAGATACATACGATCATTTCTCGTATCGTTAACTAGACAGGGCCATACTTTTTCTGCCGAACAACGAATTAAAATCATATCAGAGTTCAAAACTTTTATGAATGAAAAGTTTACTATCTTTGAACCGTTTGCATCAATGGACGATACAGATTTAGAAAATTCTCGTGAAGGTCTAGAAAAGCTTATGATGAATAGATTGTACGACCAATGTTTCCCCCCAGAAGTTGCTAAGCAAGAGGTAGGGCAACTTCCCCAATCTTTCATCGAGGATCTCGAACAGGACGAGCTATTTTCAGACCAGCATGAGAAATATAGTTGGGTGAATGCATCACATCTCGATATTGATCTTGTGACACTTTCAAAGGAACGAAGAGGTGATACGAACTTTATTGAGTTTGCGATCGTTGAACTCAATAAAATTAATGATTATCGTGCCCCAAGAGATAAGATAATTTGCATTTTGAATGCTTGCAAAATCATTTTTGGGTTTTTGAAAATAAGTAATCAAGAAACTAACGCAGATTCGTTCATTCCATTACTAATCATGATTATTATAAAAGCAAAGACTGATCACTTGATAAGTAATTTGCATTATATCGAAAATTACCGAGGAGATGAGTGGTTAACTAAGGGTGAAACGAGCTATTATTTATCATCTGTACAAGCTGCAGTATCATTCATCTTAAATTTAACTAGAAGTGATCTTACAATTGAGGACAAGGAATATGATGCACATATGGAGGCTTGGGAGGCGGAAAAGGTACAGAAAATAGCTTCGATCCAGAAAGCTAAGCTTTTGCAACCTCAACCCAGAAACATTGATAACCCTACACCACGACACCCAGATAATCTCTCACCCTCGAGTGTGCTATTAACTAGTGCTGGAATGTTTACAAAATCAATTTCTAACTTCTTATCACCTTCTCCACAACCGGAGGATTCCGAAATCGCAAATAATACCGCTCCAGACGTACCAGTACGAGAAGATCCGCCTTCTGGTCCTCCTTCTGGTCCTCCTTCTGGTCCACCACCTGTGGATAATTCTGAATTAATGAAACAGACATATGAAAATTTGAAAGAAATATTTAGCGAACTAGATAAAGCAATCATGAAAGACATAATCTTTATGAACAATGGTGACTTTGATAAGAGTCTCGATCAGTGTCTAGAACTTGTAAATGAGGTTTAATTATGGACGTTTTTATAGATATACATTTAAAAACAATTGTACTTGATTCTATGTAATGTTTTATAATTTCGGAGGACTAATTTGCAATTTGGCTAATTTTGGAACCATAACCACGGGGCTATCTGATTCTCTTTCCACCAGCTCTTTTAGAGCTTTAATCAATACATCACTAGCATACTCGTAATCGGACAATTCGTTATAAATTTGGCAAGAAAATCTGACATATATCTTACCATTATGGTTGAAATAGGTAACAAATGTGTTATACTCATAGACCAATCTCCTCATACAGTCTTGCATGATTTTGGTATGATCAGCTTCAAGTTGTTGGAGGGTTACTCCAACTTTCTCCAATGGAACTTCGATATTGACCATGGCATTGGTCAATGTAGCTTGGTCATTTTCCAATACTGAAGTGCTCCATTTCTTAGAAATAGTTTCACCCACTTGTTTAGCTAAATTAAAGCAGTAATCATGAATCTTTTCTTCGCCTCCACATACTTCCTGTCTAAATTTCAAAGCATCGACAATAGTGAAAATGGGAGCAGGGTTAACACTGCCAACAAATACAAACCTATCGATTAAAGTTTCTGCTTGTTCTTTTTCTGACAATTCTACTGCATCGTCAACATACGAATGACTGATTGGAATGGTGTGAATTTTCCGATGATGTTTAGGATCAACATATAAAATAGCCGAAGGTCTGGGGACAAATAACCATTTGTGTAAATTGGAAGTATAAAAATCAGGTTTCAATTCGCCCAAATCAATTGGAACCAAACCAGCTGAGTGGGCACCATCAACTAAAGACAAGACTTGATATTTCTTACACAATGCGACCATTCTTTCGAAAGGGAATCTAACCCCGGGTAACGAACTAATAACATCAAACATGGCCAACTTAGGCGACTGTTGTTTGAATATTTCTTCGTAAGTTTCTATGATTTCATCATCGGACAACGGATAGTTCAAGGGTACGACAATAGTTTCAGTTCCCATTCTGCTTTCAATGAATTTTACCGTAGTACCACAACCACCATAAACCGTAGAAGGTACGACAATCTTATCTCCTTTTTCCAAAGGAAAACTTCTCAAAACGATGTTGACGGCCGTGGTGGCATTTTCAACAAGAGCCAAGTTACGATAATCAGTGTTGAAGAAATCGGCCATTGCCTTAGCCGCTTCGACGTATTTCTCATATACTCCAAAACGCAAGTACTTATCAGCATGAGCATAATCATCGTTTAAAGCTTCAATATATTTATCATACACCAAGTCGGGTGTTTGACCAAAACTACCATGGTTCACTGGTACCAACCCTTTTTCAAACTTTGAAAAGTACTTATCACGAAACTGTTTACCAAATGGAACCGACATGCTTTACTGATGCTTAATTGTGAACCTTGTGCAACTCTAGTGTTTATATACTTGCCCTATGACTAATGTTTTGCCGATAAACGTTTTTCGCAGCCAATTGACTCTGGTCGTTTCATCTTTATCTGACTCATCGTGTTCGATAAGAAGAGAATGAAATTAGTAGAGGGATTCTCATAGCTTACTAAGGTTTAAGAGTTTGAGAGTCATTCTTATCATCATCAAGTATTAGCTTGATAAGCATTTGCAGACTTCTTTTGGGGTGCAGTGGGAGGGGTAATATCAATTCATTATTGCAGCAAAACTAGTGTTTTGATTAAAGTGGAAACATGGATTTACAATCAGTTAATCTTGATTCAGGTTATCTTTCTACTACCATCATCATCCTTTAGTTATAAGCTATACTATGTAAGATGATATAATCAGCGCTACCATGTAGAAAGTGCTAGAAAATTAATCCGTAGATCAAAAGGTGGACATCAACACATCTTAAATAACACATACCAATTGATCTAAAATGGCAATTGATTATTCAAAGTGGGATAAAATTGAATTGTCTGATGATTCAGATATCGAAGTGCATCCTAATGTCGATAAAAATTCATTCATCAAGTGGAAACAACGAGATATCCAAGAAAAGAGAATGCAAAGAAACATATCCATAAAGTCTATTTTGGTACAATTAACAATGTATGTCAAGTTGAATAAAAGAGTTGATTATCTTCTTGATTACTTCAAAGATCACAAAGGAGATTTATTGGATAATGATAAAGTTAACACTGTTGTTAATAAAGAGTTTGATCCTAAGGAAAAGTTTGATTATGAAACCTTGAAGAAGGAAAAGAAGTCGGAATTAAGAAAGGGTTTACAAGATTTAACCTTTGACAAAGAGGAGATTGAAAATACCCCAACTTATAATGAAATGATTGAAGATTTGTTCATTCAAATCAAACAAGATCACCCGGAAACTAATTCAAATCCCGATATCTTGATTAAATACTTGCAAGAACATCGTAAGAAAATTGATGATGTGTTATCCTCCCAAACAGTTAAACTAGATGAATTGTTGAATGAAAAAGCCCAATTAATCTCAAGTGAAGATTACCATACTGGGTTTGATCGTTCCTTTATGAATAAAGATGATGAAGAAGAAGAGGAAAAACCGAAACCAAAAGAAACTCCAAAATCTCAGCCAAAAGAACAAAAATCTCAACCAAAAGCTAAAGAGACTTCTACTGAAGTAATTAACACTCCCTCGGCTCCTGCTACTGATCAAGAGCTTTTAGATGATTTAAATCTTTTACCTTCGACTGAAAAGTTTGGCAAGATCCCATATAATGATTTAAGAGCTAGTGCTGACTTTCTTTTGAAACATACTAGTATAGTAACCGAGAATCAAAAGGATGCCTTGATCATGACGGCTTTTGATAGCCAATTGGAAGGTAACTCTGTAGCTGCCAGACAAACCATTCACCAATCCTTACTTTTGCAATACACCGCTCAATTGGCCGGACCACATCCAAATAAGGATCAAATCATCAAGGCGGTAAAATTATTCTTTAGTAAAATTGATGATGATAAATCACCCGCGAAAGCAGGCTTTTATCAGGATGTCGAAAATACTTTCAAGCATATAGAAACTAGATGTAAGGTCATAAGTGAAGAACAAGCAGGAAGAGGAGACGATGACGAGGAAGAAGCTGTGATTCAATTGAAAGCTTTGGATGAAGGCACACAATTGACTGTGACTATACCCCAAGAGGGAACCATAGAATACGCCGTCTTTACCTCGAAATTGTCCCCAGAATTCCAAGCTGCGGTTAAAACTGGCTCGTTGGATGAAGTCAATAAAGAATTCGCTAAAATGAAAGTCGAAGATGCCGAAACGGTTTTGCAAATCATCAATGAATGTGGGGTTATTGGTGTCGATGGTTATTTGGAAAACGAAGAAGAATTTCAAGACTTGAAGAAACAATATAATGAATCTAAACCTACTGGAGAAGAAGATGAAGCTAACCAGGCTGCAGAAAAAATTGAAGAGATTAATTTTAACACTGTTGATGAAGTTGATTAAATAGGTATTTGTTATTATGCAAATTGTAAATACATAAATATATATTATGCATTCGTTAAGTGGTTATTTAGCTGTCTACAATTAAATTGTCCATTACAAGAGAAATCATTCATTTTCTGCTCAATCTCGCAAGCGTGTCCATGAGTGCTTGCGTATTAGCTGAAGCTTGACCTGGATGTTGATTATTTGACGGTTTTTGTTGCAATTGGGACAATAAAGCGTTTACTTGATTAGCTTGTGGGTTCATTGGTTGTTGACCATATTGTCCTCCATCGTTATACCCGCCATAACCTTGTTGTGGGGGTTGCGATTGACCATATAAATGTTGTTGTGGAGGTTGACCTTGCTGCTGTTGCTGTAACATGTTTAACATAGTTTGCATGGATTGGGGATCCAAGTTCTGTAATTGTTGTGCGATCTGTTGTTGGTTAGGCACGTTTGGTGGTGGAGCCTGTGCTTGAGCTGGTTGATATCTATCGTAACCTGGTGGGGCTGGGTTTCTGTCGTAGCCTTGTGGGGCTGGGTTTCTGTATTTCTCGTAACCTTGGTGTCCACCTCCATATGAATTTGGTTGCATTTGGTTATAACTTGATCCCTGATCCCCATAAGAAGGTCCCGAACCGTAATGTGGAGGCGGTTGACCATAAGGCTGGGGTTGATGACGATCCCATCCTTGACCTTGATCCATATAGTTATTGTATCTTCCTCCGCCATAACGATCACCACCTCGGCCACCATCTCTTCTACCACCACCTCTTCTGTTCTGATCCCCATATTGATTTCCACCATAACCACGACGACCGTATCCACCATATTCTTGGTTTTCTTCTTCAGCATAGCCACCAGGGGCATTATCATTATGGTTGGTACTTTGAGGGTAATATGGGGGCATATTGGGACCATATTTGGTATGTTTGGCCTTAGCAAGAATATCTGCTGCAACTTCTGGTTCAATGTCAGCGTACTCATCAAATTTAATTCCACCATCTGGCGAAGCCTCGAATGTTTGTACATCGACCTTTAATTCGTTGATTACACAAGTTCCCAAAACACCAGAATAAGCAGCTTCACTAATGACATCTTGGATGTTTTTGTATGTGACATCTTCGGTATTTATTGTGATTTGGGCATTGGCAAAGGCTTTCTTCACTTTCCTGATGAAAAATACAGATGATTTACCTGTAATATACACCTGACAATCGGCAGCAGTCTTTCTTCGTTTACTTTCGGAATCATCGTCACCTTGACTTCTTTCACGACCTCTGGCACCCATATTTGGATTGTTGGTATCTTCTCTACCACCTTTTCTCGATTTCTGGGGTTTCGATGCGTCTAATCTCATAATTTTGTTGTGTAACGGTACATCAGTTTCCCCTTTGATGCATTCTAGACAAGCTTCGGCGGTTCTGAATTGGGCAAACCCAAACCCAGCTTTGATAGCAATTTGAATTATTTCACCATACTGACTGAAGATTCTAAATAAATCCTGCTTAGAGATCGTATTTGCCGGTAAATTACCAATAAACAACCTTGACTTATCGGGGAATTCATCCCAATTTTGCAATTTCATATAGTGGGCTTCAGTTTGAATAAAGTCTTGGTAAGCCTTTTCTTCTTCGGGTGACATTGGAGCAGTAATATTGGGTCTACGGCAATATTGATTGACGGGTATAAGAGGAATTGGGTTTTTCAAATTCTTGAATGGTTTATTGTAGGAATAGACTTGATCAAAGTTCATTTCGGTATTAGTTGGCGAAGTCAAATGGACATTTTGGGAATTGAGTTTATCAACAATCAATTTCATTTGATCTGCTTGGGGCAAATTAGCGAAATTAGGGTCTTTGACGAGGTCACTTTGCATAATAGCCTGGTATGCTTCGTTTAATTGATTTTGATCACCGGGGATATGTGGAGTTCTTTGGGTGGGTGGACTAGAAAGTTTTAAAGATGTAGCAACTACTGGTGGTTTCGGAGGTAAACCGGAAGGGGGTCTTGGTGTAGTAATTGGTTTAGGAGATTCGTGATGTAAAGAGACTTCTGGATCATAATCATCATCTTCGTCTTGATTAGGTTTTGTTTCCTCTTGATCTATTTCTTTTTCCTGGTCAAACCCAGCTTCTGGGTCATAGTCTTCTTCCGAGTTTTCTGACTTGGCTTCATTAGGGTCCATGTCATCAGTGTTAGTATTATCAAGTTTGAGTTCATTGGTTACATCATCAGTTTGGTCAGTTACATCCTTTTGGACATTTGACTGGGTATCCACCCCTTGCTCAATTTGGGGTTCATCTTTATTAATCAAAGCAGTTTCATCAGTTTGTCCTACTTCTGGAATATCAACAATGTCTTCATTGGTTTCTTCAGCTTGGCTATCCTGCTCATTTGATGCATCAGGCTCGCCATCTACTCCATCTTTTTGAGCTTGGGTGTCTACTGTTTCAACTGTTTCTGTGGTAGCATCAGCTACTCCCTCTTGTTCAATAAATTGGTCAGTCTGTTCAATAGTACTATCAGCCTGTTCGTTCTCGTCGTTGGTCATTCCCAAGCTAACTGGTGTAACTTCCATTATGATTATCTATTGCCTAATCTGTTAAAACGTTGGTTGTAAAAAAAGTTCCCACACTCAGAAAAAATTATCCTGCATATCTCTTAAACTGCCACAAAATCAAATTCAGCCAAATGTCAACAAACACATAACAGAAGAAGAAGAAGAAGAACTAGGATTGATATTGATTATAGGATGTCTATATTCCAGAACTTCAATACACATTCACTTCGAAGCACACGGGGTTTCAAGTTGAAACAAACTCCCGAAATTTCCAGTCCTCAGCCTATCTCCAATAGTGCATTGCCTTCAAATCAATACTCACCAGAGTACAATCAATATCAAACTACAAATTTACGAAATGGAGGTGGTCAACCTGTTTCCACTCATAAGGATATTAGAAACTATGCTGAGCAGACTTTAGGATCTGCTAATGCTTTGATACAAGCGGTGAAATTGCCACAAGATGAAGATAAAAATGAATGGCTAGCCATTCATGTGGTTGATTTCTACAACCAGATCAATATGTTATACGGAGCCATCACTGAATTTTGTTCTCCAACAACGTGTCCACGAATGATTGCTACTGAAGAGTATGAGTACTTGTGGCAAGAGACTTCTCCGTTAAATTCGAATTTACCTTCGCTGCCAAAGAGACCAGTGAGTTTGCCTGCTTGTGAATATATTGAAAACTTGATGAATTGGGTTCAAGGTTTCTTTGATAATGATAATATCTTTCCTACCAAAATTGGGGCTCCATTTCCTCAACAATTTCAAATCTTGGTGAAAACGATATTCAAACGTTTGTTTAGAATCTACGCCCATATCTATTGCCATCATTTCCACGAAATTAGTGAATTGGGCTTGCAAAGTCATTTGAATACGAGTTTGAAACATTATGTATTGTTTGCTAATGAGTTTTCGTTGATTAGCACCAATGATTATGGTCCTTTGGAGGATTTAGTGGAAACTATGTTGAAGGACTAGGGTGAATGAATGTTTAAGCATTCATTCTAACTATTCTTTACATTATTGAACTATATACACTGAAATATCATTCAAAGTCAAGGTACACTAGAGGAGGAACGAAGGGAAAGTGAATGAATGAAATTGGGATAACGACATGGAGGGGTATCCATTGGGTCGGGAATGTGCAATATGTATATATATATATATATATATATATTACGATGATAAATATACATCTATCAGTTTAATTCTATCAATGTAATTCTATGCAATTCTAACAGTGTAATTCAATCAATGCAATTCTAATTCAGCAACCATCGTTAGATGGTCTGAAGGATATTGACCAACTCGTGGTTGCCCTGATGGTTCCGCACCCATTTCCTCGTAGGTAGGCATACGTAACAAACCAAGGAGCTTTATTTTCTGATCAATTTCAACTTGATCAGTTGTATCAGCACGTTTCGAAAAATCATCTTTGCTCTCCCAATCGGCAATTATAAAAATATAATCAAGTAATCCTCGCCATGAATTAGCCCAATTTGAAAATACAGGTTCGCCTCGTTTATTATTAACCCCACTGTTTACAGGGTGAACGCTATTATATCCTACTGAATATAATGATATTGCCCTCATTGCTAGATTATTGTGAGCTTGTTGGAGTGATTTTAATTGATCGACCTGTTCGGGGGTGCAAATAAACTGACAATCGTCATCGATTTGTTCACCATTGGCTCTGGCGTCTAAATAATATATCGACTTTTCCAAATCAGCCAAGCTTTTACCTTCATAAACCACCGGTTTTGCTGTGATTGACAAATATGGATAGTCAAACGGTTCGGTATTCATATCACCAGCGAAAAACCGATAAAACCCTAGATCATTTTGCAAAAGGGTGGTTAACATCTGGGTAAACTCATGGCACTTTTGCAATAGTAAATATGTTTGTCTAGTTCTCTCAAAACATCCGTATGGATGCCAATATAAATGAGTTGTACCTAATATAATCCCATTCTTTTGGGATAGATATGGGTATCTCTTGAGTAATTGGGGACTAAATTCAAAAAACGTCAATATACCAATATTGTCGGTCGTGGTTCGAGCAGGTATCGAATCTGCTACCACTTCTTCGTCATATTGGATGGTGAATTGATGTTTAAATGTAAAATATTCCTTTCTGACTACTATACAAACACCATGGCTTTTGCTGGCCGATTGATAAAACTTACATTCATAACCCAATTTGGTAAATTCTGGTTTCCAGAAATTCTTAAAACTACCTCCATCTACTTCTTGTAAGCACATGATATCACAATCGTAATAGGCAATCTCCTCCAATAAAGTTTGCGACCTCCAGGTCCACTTCAATGCCTTACCATTGGTAGGGAATAGACTCCTCTTGATCAATGCCTGTGCTAGCATATTATAGGTCATTATTTTCAAACCCAACAGTCCTTCACTCTTGACATTTCCTGGGATACTCAACATCTTCCTTTTGATATATTGAGCTGGTTTTGGCTGTGCAATAACCTTCTTCTGTTTCTCTTCCTTCCGTAACCTTCTCAACTCCCGTTGTTCAGCAACATACTCGGGTGTTAGTTGACTGGGATCTTTAGGTTTTCTAGTCGATTGTTTACCGTTTTTCTTCGGGGTTGGCTCTACATCAACATTATCAGCTGCATTTCCAGTTATGTTTAATGTCTCTACCTCTGGTAAGCTTCCTCTTTCCCTCAGTTCAGCCATATTTGAATTTGTTCATTGTGGTGATGCAAAATGGCTGCTTTTTCGCACTCCACCAAAGTTTTGGCAGCAACATAACAACTTGTTAGCTACTTTCAATCCATTGATCAGGGTAATGTCAGGCTACTTCGAGTTGTTGGACGAGATCCAGGCAAAGGTGTATGAGAACTTGCGAGAGTTGGTTAAATATGAAGCTGGGGAGGATCAATCTAAAGTTTTGGTAGTGATAAACAAGTTATTGATAAAGTATCGGGAATATCTCAAGATCTTGAATTCCAAGGTTGCTGGGCAAGATGACAAGGTTGTTCTTGTTGATATATACCAGAATAAGCTAGTTTTTTTAAAAGATAAAGTTCGGAGTGTTCAATTGAAGACTGATGAATTGAAGAATGAAAAAATACATCAGGAACGGATTCAAAAGTATCATTTGGATGATCAAAACCAGGGGTTAGATAATAATATTGCTAGAGACAAGTTATTTGCTGGCAGATCAGCAAAGAAATCAGCGAAAATGACCATTGATGAGGATATCTTGTCGCATAACAAAAAAATCACCTCGAGTTTACAAATGACCCGACAGCTCATGTCGACTTCGATTTTACAAACCGAGTTGAATGTTGATTCGTTGGACCAACAAACCAAAGATTTGAAGAATTTGAATGAAGAGTATATTAAATTTGGTGACTTACTAGCCAGGTCCAAAGGGCTTGTTAAATTCATTGAAAAACAAGATAAACACGATAAACGGAGGATATATATGGCTCTAGGTTTTTTTGCTTTCTGTTGTGCCTGGGTTATATGGCGCAGGATCTTGAGAACTCCAACAAGATTGTTTTTGTGGTCGGTATTCAAGGTATTTGGAATAGTCGGCTGGGTGTTTGGTGGCTCGAACAAAATAAATAGCGATATTAATACCCTTGCTTCCACTGATATTTTGCTGAGTTCACCAACTGCAATTATTGGCTCCGCTAGTGAAATCATAGAACAGGTATCAGGGACTACATCATCAATTGTCTCCAGTTTGATTCTGGAAGCATCAGAAATAATCTCTGAACTCGAGGATTTTTCATCCATTAGTACCATAGCCATAAAATCAACAGAAAGGATTATGGACGAATTATGAAATAATTCATAGAAAAGTATATTATGAATAGACGATTAAATATAAACCCTGTGTTTAAGCACTACATGTAAATAATTAGTTGTTCTCCGTTAAACCTGTATATTTTTATTAAACTACTTATGCACTAGCAACAGTAACTACTTTACCGTCTCTTGAAGATTCAAGAGCAGCAACAATGATAGCTAAATGGTGGAAAGCTTTTTCTGGAGTAGAGACAATCAAAGATTTATCATTAGCTTTAACTGCTTCAGCGAAATTTTCAAATTCAGCTTTAATGGTATCATTCAAGTCAGACTTGATGGTAATTTTGTCGGAAGCGGTTTTGGAAGTTTCACCAGTTTGGTAACTAATGATAGGGCCACCGAGTGCTGGAGACCAGTCATAAGTAATAGAACCAGCGGTACCATAAATTTTGAAAGAAGTGGATTTGTCAGTGGCACCAAAAGTGGAACCATAAGTAAAACTACCAATTACACCAGATTTCAATTTCATGGTGGAAAATAAAATGTCTTGATCACCAGAAGTTTTTCTCAATTGTCTGGTTTGTGCAGAAATGGTATCGACTTCACCTAAAACTTCGACTAATAAAGCCAATTGATGAACACCACCATCAGATAAATATCCACCGACATGTTCTGGGTTCAATCTCCATGAGGTTTGTAAATATTTATTACTGTCATCGAATGGACCAGTAGCATTATGTGTAAATGAAACAACTTCACCGATTTTTGGAATTAATTCTTTAATGGTTTTGATATTGTTAATATAAGCCCAATTTTCTAAAACCATAATTGGTAATTTAGATTCTTTTGATAATTTGACAATTTCTTTAGCTTGGTCCAAGTTAGCGGCAATTGGTTTTTCGAAACAGAGGGGTTTGTTGTTTTCTACTGCCAATTTCACAGCAGATAAATTGTGTTGAACTGGTAATAAAGCATCAACAAAATCAACTTTATCACTTTTGAATACATCTTCCAAGTTGTCTAATACATTTTCTTGTGGAATATCAGCTTTCTTGGCAAAGTCTTCAGCTTTTGATTTAGTTCTATTGTAACAAACGTTAGGAACAATAGCAGGGATTTGTTTGATGGTTGGTAAATGGGTATCGGTAGCGAAAATACCAGTACCGACAATAGCAGCTTTTAATTGGGAAGACATGTTAATCAAAATAATATAGTTTATAAGAAAAAGGTGTTAATCGTCGAACTTATATGTCAATTTTTCAACTATAATTCCGGAATAATTACTAAGTGTTGGCGTCCACCTTCCCCCTCAATCGTGCGTGGGGGATTCTCTTAAATGCAGCTTTCTTTTTTTTTTTTTTCTTAGTAAATTTCAAATCTTAAATCCCATCAAGCATAATAAGTTGGGCCAAAAACAAACAAAGGAAGGTCGCATTAGTCCGTGCTTATTAACTATATTAGTCCGAGGTTAAAATTAGAACTATATGTGTTTTATCCGAACAAATTGTAATTAAACACCAATGATTTAATTTTGGCACATTCGTTAACTTTCTTGACGTCAGTGATGAATAATTTTTTTTTAATATTAGACCGGTCAATTTCTTTGAATATATTGATTGTATTGTACTCGTAAAGCACTAACTTCTGGATATTGAATAGATTATCCACGAAAACACGATCTAATTCACTGGAAGTTATAGATTTACAATCAAAAATCTCTTTTATATACCATTTTAACCAATTTAATTGTATGGCAAAGTATTGACATCCATAAATTGAAAATATCAATGGGAATTTATATTCGAGATTAACCAATAATACCGACATCAGATAATTCAAATGTTTGATTAGAGTTTCCATTGAGATAATCGGTGAATGTGTCATCAAATCAATATTGTATTCGATTCTTTTCAATCTATTTACTCTTGTCGATTCTATATCGTGATGGATATGTTGTTGTAAAATCAATTTCAAACTATTATTTGATTCAAGAAAGAGTTTTGTTTCTACGTTAAATAATCTCCAGATTTCATTCTTTGACAACTGATCACCTAGCTGCTCAACCAACCCACTATATGACTCCAAAGTTAACAAGCTACCATTAATATAAATGTTGATTAAAAACTACCCTTGTTAATTGCTGCAAAAAGAAAAGAAAAATCTTCTAAACACATACCACAATGTTCTCACAAGGCAAAATTAACAGATAATCCTCTTCATCCTTCTGTAGAGCATATTTGTAAGTTAATTTCAAGTAATCACTCTCCCTTCGTAAGTGTAATTCATTCATCGTGAAAAGTGGTAGATCTTGATCTCATACAGTGAGAATAATGGTTGTAAAAACAATGGATTTTAGGATTTTAGGCTAATGAACAATTACCAGCTACGAAATGGCAATCTAATGTTTAAGAAGCTGGTGATAGGGCTCTTACAAACTATAGGGAGTACTACCAGCTCTAAACCTAGTTTCAAAAAGCAAATATTGCAATATTACAAACATTTTTATAAATTACGAAATGTCATTGATAATGGAGACTCCAGAAGTATTGAGTTATATGAAAGGATATTGAGGAGAAAGTTTACGCATATTGATTACAATCTAAAACGTCAAGAGATATTGGGTTTGCCCCGCTTATCACAAGAAGAGATGGTTACTCGAATTCATCAGACGTTAATATTTACATTCAATTCAACCGTAACTAAACTGGATGAATTTCGACCAATATATACGTTTGATGATATTGCCAAAAATGATAATTCGACTTTGGAAGGTAGGGTCATTAGGACTTTTTTACAGATGGAATATCAGACGCCAAATGAAATCAAGTACGATTTCAAATACAAGTGGTTCAAAGAGTTTGATGTTGAATTGGAAAGAGTAGAAGCTCTTAATGCAGAAAATTCCACCAAGAAGAATAAGAGTAAGAAAATGAAACCAAAATATCCAATGGATTATATTGGTTTTCAACAATATGAACGAACAATTATGGGTTTGAATGAAAGTTTGGGATTGTGTTTCTAAGGATATGCACCGGTATGTGATAAAAGAAGTTATACTGTCATATTTCTAAATGAAGTTATATCTTACCTGGTATGTTTTAGGAGATATTTTTGTTTTTCAATAAAATACCATTGACATCAATCAATGAAGAATAAACCCCACCAATAACAAGGGATTGTCGATTCAATTGATCGAAGCTTATCTCATTCACCATAAATCAGTTAAAATACTCTTGTAAATATTATGAATATGGGTAAATATATTTCTCAGAAATGTCGGTTATACAGTAAATGAAATCTCAAAAGTAGCAACTATATAAATTATCCCCTTTAAAGCTTGTTAATTGTACTACCAGCACAACAATGGGTTTATTTTCAGTATTCTCCAAAGATTCACAGTCTAACAATCTCCCGCTGACCCAAATTGAACAAAGATCCCATGGTTCCATCAATTTGCCCACTAAAAATGAAAGTGTCTCCAGAACTTTAGACCAATTAAGTGAAACAGATCAGGTTAACATTCAAACTGTCGATACTGAGGACTCGAAACGCCATTTAAAGAGTGTTTTACAGCAGTTTACATCCCAACATCCTGAAAACATGTATGTTATTGATGGTGAAAAAAATTCCACCCAATCAATAATCTGTACTGATTCTCCACAAGGTAAAACTTGTTTGAACTTACAAGTCGATTTGATTGAATTATTCAAAACAATGCAAAATTCAAACTATTTCTGCTCATTGGCTGATGACATTGACTCGTCGTATTTTGAATGTAGAAAAATTAGAGATTAGGTTATGGTAAAGCAAGATTTATATGTACTTGTAAATAGACAAAAATACATATTGAAAAGAACGACAAGATAATGTAGTTAAAAATCATTAAAAGTGCATTAAAATTCTATAAAAATAAATAATTAGTTATAAATCAAAATTTATAATCTATATCCATGCTAATCCCAGTGTTTCTAAATCGAGTGTAGTGGGAGATGGCAAGGTATGTTTCATCAGCCCAATTGTAGCAAGTATAATTTCATGATTCCAATTATTCAAAGTTCATTATTGAAATAATTGATAGTTGAATCTTGGTTTTGAACGAAAGACAAAGTATTGCAAATGTCGGGGACGGAGCTAACAATTGATATTATTTAATGACCATTGTGTAAGCTCCACCAAGCGATGTTGGATTCTATGACAACATTATCAATATACCTGGGTTAAGTACTCCGATGATAACGATTATGCCAACTGAAATTTCACATACCCGTAAAAACCAGCATGATTCGTGGTTGTATCGTATTCAACTTGGGTCGTCGTGTTTTCCTGTTTAGGCGTTCGTCAGGCATAATATATCAACCTTGTGATGTGTGGTAGTTGATCGTGCATTCGATCAAAATTGCCAAGTTCGATTATACAGTCTTGAGCTTAAATGTGCAATAAATCAATCATCTTGGAATACTCTATCAGGTGTATATGCTGAATACTAATGTTGGAGCATTGGAAAGCCTGTGTTAGCTTGTAATAGTATTACTTTCTTGTATCCTATGTGCTTATACCATAAGCATATCTTATAATCACCTAATATTTTCTTCAATAAATGAACATCACTTTATATTACGTCTCTCAGGATAATCGCATCCTTCGGATGTTTCAGTTCTCGATGTAACAACCTTCGGATGTCCTGCGGACGATTCATTTCAAATTAGTACAACCTGTTGATGCGTTAAACATCCTCCGGAAGTTTATACATCCTTCGGATGTACTTCAAATATAAGCATCCTGCGAATGATAGCCACATCCTTCGGATGTTTATACCATAAAACTCTCCCCACACCCGCAAGTCCCCTTTGAATTAGGATTTCTAAAAATAAACTTACTAGAAAGTTTATCATCCAACCAGTCCATTTCCGACCCCACGATACTGAACAAAGCTTTTGAGTCAATGACGACTTTAACGCCATCTTGTTCTACAATCTCGTCAAATTTACCTGGTTGATCAACATATTCTAAATTGTATGTCAATCCGGAACACCCTCTATTTCTTACGCCAATTCTGATAAGTTTAGGTTCTGGCTGATCTAATAATTGTTGTAAGTGGGAAATGGCATTGGAGGAGAGGGTGATGAGGGCTTTTCTTGGTTTGAGTACTCTTCTTTTTGGTTTAGAATCGACTTTAGTCGATTCTGAAGCAATGGGAGGTTGCTTAGGTTCCTTATTCTCAATCTTAGGAAGCATATTATACTTTGGAGCTTCAATAACAATCAGACCATCTGATTCTTTCAAATGGTTAAACTTCTCTTGTCTAGATCTTCTTTTAGGTTTATCTGAGGGAACACCTAACCCATGTTTAGCCCATTTAGAATTAGTATTTTGGGAAACATGATTATTATTACTAATAGAATAATTTAATCCTTGATAGAAGTCTGATTTTTTAGTAGGAATGATTGGAATAGTTTGTATGAATCTCTTACCATCTTGTTTCAGTTGATTAGAAACGTATCTTCTAGTAGTTAAAGCCAATTGTCTAATCATAGTAAATGTTATATTCTTACTAATAATAAAGTGTTAAGCAATTATCGGGTATTATAAACCAAATTTAATAATGATTGGTGAAGTGCACTACCTCTCTTTTTCTTTTTTTCTTTCTGACTCCAGTCAAATTTTTAGTCAGAATAATTTAACAACACATGATTGGTTGAATTGACAATAAACTCTCGGTTCCGAGTAGGAAAAATCTATAAACAATATACAATATAGAAATAACTGATAGTTTAATCAATCTATACATTTCTATCTAGTAATCTATAACTACCACTCTATCTTCCCATTTTAATATACTCTTGGTTCGTAAATCAACACTTGGCATTATCTTCGTAACCCTTTCATCCAGTGCGGCTTGTATCACACATTAGGTTACAAATGGTCACTACGAGTCAAAGTTTGGGTTGTATCATATTGTTACATGATTTGATTCTTAACATATACTATATATTATTTGGATTGTAATGGTAATCTTGTATGGTGGTGTCTATTTATACTTCAATTGGTATTTTGTAGTTTTTACTGATATTCAACTTTTTATTACTATTCTCTGCTTTTGCTATTAACCATTCTGGTTGTATTTGAATAGATTTAAATCCTCGTTATTATTTGGTTAAGCTTTCATATTAATATACTCTGGTAGTAAATTTAATAATAGAAGATTGTTATTTTTAGTTGGGGTATTTTTGGTTGCAGCCATGATTTGTATATATTCTGTTGTATCCTTTTCTTTTCATTTCCTTCATTTCCTTCATTACTTCCTTCTTTTCCTATTCCTCATGGGTTTGTTTAAATTTCCAATTCCTAAATCGATCAATAATGCTCGACCAATTCAAATTAGTTTGATTCGATGAATTCTGAAGCGAGTTTAATCTATTGAGTAGTCCACTGGAAAATTTTCTCTTCAACGGTATACCCTGGTTCCCCTGGTTATACTTTTGATTAATTGATTGAAAGATTTTGATGAGATTTGCATTGTCATGCGACAATTTGGAAGTGATATTGGCTAGATTGATATTGGATGATGTTTTTGTTAATGTACTAGGTAAATAATTGGATTGATTGAAAGGGGTTTGATTTTCAAGTAAACTTTCATTTTCATCAAACTCAAATGATGAATCTAACAGATTACAAAATTCATTTTCGTCTAATTTATCCAAATCAGACAATTCATGGAAGAATTGATCATAGATTTCAATACACTCTTGACAAACAAACTCGGAAAACTTCTTTTTATGTGATATATCAGCTTTCTTTTTATGGTTATTTATAAATGACGATAGTTCATATAATGGTTTCTCACACAAATTACAATGCTGCAAGTTGTAATTTTTATTACAATCATTAACAAATAAATCCCCCGGTTCATTATTGATCTTTATTCGTTTGTTTAGTTTTGATTTGAATATGGCCAAACTCTTCTTCTTGTTTAATTGCGGTTTAGTCACAAGGTAATCTTCAATTAGTATTATGGGATCGGAAGAATCTTCATTGAATGTATCGTCGTTGAACGTATCGTCCTCATTAAGCTCGGTGTTTTTCCGTTTCAACGGCGGTGGTAATGGTAATGATGTTAATGTAGTATCATCCAACAAATCTAGTCGTGAAGTCTTATGACTGACTTTGGTTTTATTAGTAATATTTGACAAGATGGACGCCTCTGATGAACTCATAATAGCAAATAACAACTATATAAAAAATTAAGGATACAACAGCAAACAAACCTTGATATAATCAATAAATTATTCACTAAAGCAAACAATATCAGCAACAAATATGTTTATGTTAATCAAGTGATGTCAACAATGAAAATATTTTATTTTTTAATTCAAACTATTAAACGTAAAGATAGATTGTAGATAATGCTAAATATTTTTCCCACTATTAGCAAACAATATACTACTATCCTTGATAATTCAACTGTGATGTATAATCAACTAAATTTTCGTTTGCCAATATAAAAGTTGTAAAACGAATAAGTTGAAAGTATGTGGCAAGGTTAACGAATGTGTGACAGTATGAGCGAATGGATGTAGTTAAACTGTGGTAAGTTTGTGCTGAAATGATAAGTGTTGAGGATAGTTTACGTTTGGTGTTAAAATTGACTATTTGGTACAAAACATCATCTGATGACATAATCATGCTCTCGGCTAAAAAAGATGGGAAAAATAACCACAACTCAAGTGAAATTGCACTAATACTAGAGATAACTAATACTAGAGATAACTAATACTAGTCATACTAATACTAGTCATACTAATAGTAGTAATACCTAATATCAACTATATCTAACAATAACAAACCAAATTGTAGAAATAAAATTATTATTATTTTCGCTGTAAATACTACTCCATAAAAATTTGTCTGTTTTCAGATATTTTCAAAGTATGCCCCTCCTGCCCCAACAATTTGCCTCGAAATAAAAGTTGTATTTATAGATAATAAATTACCAAGGGATATCAATTTCCATTCTGCGGGTCCTGGCCACACACAGTGTGGCTTTAATATTATATTTAAACGTAATACATCTTATTTAGTAAGATTATCAGAGACTACATGGGGAAATAATTTATCAAAAGAAAATAATGATACAGCCCTCCAAAAACAAATAAAGATATAAATATTATTTCACAAGTTATACAATCTACGTAAATGGTTCTTTATAATCTAATCGTAGATAAATTTTTATACATCACAATTTACACCTACAAGTTAATATACTCGAAATTGAAATTCAACATCAACTAATAAATATAAACAAAAACCTGACAATACTCACTTTCTACCATACAAAATCGTTTACATTACTCACTTCGTTCGTAATGTATTACTTACTTTTTAGAATCTAAAATTTGTTTAACTGAATCCAAAATCGACGTTTTCAAATCAATAAACTCAAAACCCAAGAGTTTTTTCGTTTTTGAATTATCGACAGTGGCCAATTGGGCAATGACTTGTTTGTCAGAACCTGGTTCACCTACGGGTATATCCAATTTCAAATTAGCATTCAAGATATCAATAATCGACTGAGCAGTGAATCTACCCGCATTCAATAACAATCTCTTTTCAATGGCTTCATCCTTTTCGAATGCGGCTAAATGGGCTTTAGCCACATCTCTGACATCGATCCAACCCCCTTTATTTGGAGGAACAGGTGAATCCTTATTCAATTTCAAAATGTTATTAATAACTTCTGACGATGTGTTCAAGTTGGCAGTGACATTGGCATCAAATGCTTGTGGGCCGAAAACAAATGTCGGGTTGACAAAGGAGATTTTCCAATTAGGACTGTTTTCCTTGACAAATTCCCAGCCAGCTTTCTCGGCATATGTTTTCGATCCACGGTATCCATTTACGGGGTTTAACTTGGCATCTTCCCAGGAAATCTCGTTCCAGGAATCTTCGGTGATTGTAGCATTAGGATCACTTTCTTTCGAAGCGTCGGCAATTGCGGCGTACGAACTAGTGATAACCACTCTTTTAATATTCTTACCGTACTTGTAAATAGCAGTCAATGCGTTTTTGGTACCTTCAACAGCAGGAGTCAACAATTCCTTCTCGGGGTTGGTGACATTGTAGAAAAATGGCGAGGCCGTGTGTAAGAAGACATCAATTTCAGGGTTTTTCTTTAAGGAATCATCAAATGCACCTTCAACACCAATATCTTTGACAATTTCATAATTAAACTTATCACCAAAAGCCAGTTTCAAACCTTCACCCTTATCTTTAGATCTAACTGACCCTATGACTTGGTAATTCTTTTGAATGAGAAGTTTGATAATGTGTTGGGCAATGAACCCAGTAGCTCCAGAAACGTATACAATTGACATGATTATTGTAGATTGTAGATTATTTGTTTTATAATGATTCTTGGTTACTTTTATAGTTAACAACTGTGGAGATTTTCAGGAGATTGCGTTCCAATTTAGCGCCTTTCCCGAATAAGCCATATTTGTAATTAGCCGCAAATTTATTATATCCGATAAACTCTAATGGGAACTAGTTCCTATTCATAGAAATAGATAGGAAATATATCATTTCATATCTTAATCTTAATATACCTTAATCTTAATCACTACAACTACAATCAATTACGTAGATTGTTGAAGGAGGTTGTACGTCACGTGAATTGTTTAAATATCCACTCTATTAAGGTGGTATATTTTGCAACCACAAATATTACCCAGCTTAATAGTATTGGTATATTCATAGTAATATTCATAGTAATAGTAATATTTTAAAAAGATGGTTATTGTTCAACATCTTATTGTTCGCATGGTAATCGTACTTCTGGTTATATTATTTCTTGGTATCCAATACAATGTCAATTGAATGTGAAAGCTGACATTAATTAACGAAAGGAATGTAGTATCCCACTCCCATACATGTGAGTGACATCATTATTACTTCTACGTAAGTCCACCTGTGTTATTGTTATTACACAATTATCTTGTTATCCTTACTTTCTCAATTCCTCAACACCCACGGGTACTCTTATCTAACTGGTCAAATAAGCAAAAATTCTTAAAAGGAATTGTTTCCTTTTAAAGTGAATAAGTCTGTAATCTCTCCAATAATCTTCATTAAACTTCAAATATAGTGTTGGTCAATTATTCGATTTCCCAGTTTTTTAGAGTTTTTACAATTTATTTACCTTTTGTCAAATATTTTCACTGAAAAAAACAGGAAATAAGTGACATTTAGAATTTGACTCACAGGTAAAAGGTTAAAGGTTCTTTTACAATTAAACATACACCTCTTTCTTCCTAGAAGATTATTTATCATTCTATATTTTACTGATAAAGTAAATTAAATGTGGTATTTGATACTCCAGGTCAAAGAAAACTTGGAGTCAATAATACAGGATGTATTACCGTTTTAATGGGGATGTAAATATCAACATGGAATTAGGATCAAGGTTGGAAATTATTTTCTTAGTATTTAGTATTTTTTTTAGTATTTATTAATATTTAATATATTTAAATTAGTCATTTTGGTTTTGTTTTTTTTTATAAATTACCTGCATAAAAACCTTTTTTTTTTTTGGAAATTGTTAACAAATTTGCAATTTTTCAAATATTGGAGAAATATATTTATAATTTTGATTCCAATTCTTCTACTCTACTACTTCTCCCCTACACACATCTCGAGTTCGAATCTTCCACTTGTTAAAGGAAGTATTTCTTATTATTAAGTGAAGAAAGTTAACAAGACAAGGATATTTAAATTGTATTTATATTTCAGTTAGTTGTAACTTGTTATAGTTAGCTTTATATTTGTATATTAACCTATTTTACTTGATTTTAAACCATTATAACTTGCTTATGTAAGTACTAAATTAGTATATTATATTACTTACAATTTATTTGTAAGTAATATTGCCACATCTCTTAAGGTACTATATAGTTTTAGTATCGGCACTTAAGTAATAAAATTTAAGGATTTCCAACCCTGCCAGATATTATAAAGTAGATACTACGAAAAAGGTTGACAACCCACTAGCATAATTTTATCATTTATTCCTCTATACATTAAACCATTACAACTAAACTAACAAGTTACCTTTATTTATAACAAAAGCATCAATCACTGCCATAGCAGCATATAATCTGTTTTCGGCTTGTTCGAATACTACCGAGTTTTCGTTATAAAAGATTTCATCGTTAACTTCTTCTTGATGTCTTGGTAAACAATGAAGGAATTTCCAGTTGCTGGCAACATTACCTTGAGTCAACATATCTTGAGTAATTTGGTACCCGGCGAATTGTTTCATCTTTGCTTCCTTTTGCGATTCTTCACCCATAGAGATCCAGGTATCGGTTGTAACAATATTAGCACCTTCCAAAGCTTGTACTGGGTCATTAAATATTTCAAAACTTAAATTATTTTCACTGGCAATTGAAGTGGCAATTTTGTGAATATCTTGATCTAATTCGATCCCCTTTGGTATAGCTATAGATACATTGATCCCCGATAATAAAGAGGCAATAGCCAAATCATTAATAACATTATTAGAATCACCAATCCAGGCCAATTTCAAGCCGGCGGTGTTGCCGAAAGTTTCTTTAATGGTGAGAATATCAGTTATGGCTTGTAAAGGATGGTATTTATCACAAAGGGAATTTATAATAGGCACCGAGGAGTGTTCGCAAAGATCAAGAATATCTTGATGGGTATTGACTCTAGCAAAAATACAAGAAGTCATGGAACTTATAACTTTGGTAGTATCTAATACCGATTCATTAACTCCCAATTGAATATCGTCTTTACCTAAGAAAATAGGTTGTGCTCCAAAGTAAGCTGCTGAACCTTCACAACTCAATCTTGTTCTTGTTGATCTTTTTGAAAAAAGTAAACCCACCAATTTACCCATTAATTTGGAGTGATTAGTCTGGGTATCAATACCATTCTTAAAAACTTTCTTGTAATGAGCAGCTTTGTTAACTAAAGAATTTAATTCTTGTTTTGTCAATTGATTAATTGAAACCAAATGTTTTGGTTTGGTAGTCAAGTTTCTTGTTAAATTTGTCTTCATGGTCATCTTGCCTAGAGTAGAAACGTTCATCCTGTTAGATCTGTTAACCTTTTTATAACTTGGTTAAACTGAAAATTTTTATATCGCTAGGATGTATATGACTCATCCCAATTGGGTAATACATTTTGCGTTAACCGCGGTAGCGAATCGGATGTTGCCCAAGAAAATGTCGTGCTTCTATTACACCAGTAACCGATGGATGTCGTTTAAATGCCGTTCTTCCAAGACATCAATAACCAAAAGTAATACGGCAACATGAGAAGAACAAGCTTACTAAGATTCTGTTATTAGTAACCCAATTAGTTTCTCTTTTCCAACCACCATGTTTGCAATAAAATCAATCGTGTAACCAGTCACTGCTCACATCCCGACTTAAAGTCTGAATCTAAGTTACTTCTATTATTTTTGCCAGGAGATGGAGTGGCACTATGATATTGGCAAATGTAGTTCAATGTAATTTCTTCCTACGAAGTTAATTAATGTCTATTTTATTTTATTTTTAAGCTATGTGTAAATTTATACAGTAGAAATATCTGACATTGGGGTTACTCAACCGATGATGGGCTCAAATCATACTTGAAATACTCACATAATATATTTCACATTGGCGGAATTTATAGACTTTTCGTGTATTTGTTTATTCTCTTGCATTTGCTCCGGGCATATGCAGTTGCACCCAAGTAACTATAACCCATTGTAAATTCGGTATACTTTCCAGTAACATCTTTAGTTAAATCTCTAAAAGGATATTCCTAAACTGAGTGTAATTGTTGTAACAACTCCTCCTTCTTGGACTCAATATCATCCAATTGTAGTTGCACTTGTTTCAATTCATTCTCCTTACGCACTTTGGTTTCAAGTGACTTTTCATAATTCAAATTGATTTGTTTAATTTGATCTTCAAGATTCAAAATCAATTTATCGTTAATTGTCTCTTTGGTCTCATCTTCATCATTAATCTCCATATCATATAAATCTTGGTTAGGTCGTATAGACTGGGAATTGGTTATCAATTCTCCTTCGTTAGCATCATCTGATACGACTTCAATATCATTATCATCTTCTATAGGTTTATCATTACTCTCAGTGATATCTTCTGCATCATACTCGTCATACTCTTGTTTGTATTGTTTTATTGTAGGGGCAACAAAGTCAGTAGACGTAGATACTATAGGAACATATTTCTTCACTGGTAGAGGTGATTTTGCTTTTGGTTTGCTAATGTTGATATCGAAATCGTCAATATTTTCAATTATCGGATTGAACTCTTCGTCTTCGTCCAATTGTAAATCTAAAGCCACTGGAACTGGTTGTTTTCCTACAATCTTCTTCTTGAAAGTTGTAGGCTTTCTGAAATTGGGTTTTGATTTTATTTCCACCTTGGGAACATCTTCATCGAATTCATTCAGTAATTTTCTTCTTGACACTGGTGTTTTTTTGACTATTTTCTTTTTGAATCCAATAGGTTTGACCTTGGGTACATTCAATTCATCTATCTCATCTTCCATAGTTATCTCATTTGATTTGGTTTCAACTGCCTAAATATTTTTGCGATCAAGCGCATTTGAAAAATGGGTTGATGAGATGTCAAAAGTTATAAAATCAGCCTTCCTATAAACTACACAACAACAATATAGAAACAGATGGCAGAACTAACGGAGAATGCTACGCTACTTCACGAGAAGATGCTGGAGTCACCAGTGGGGACTTTGTTTACCCAGGATGAATTACAACAAATGATTCTGGTTTCAAGTCCAAAAGACTTATTGGTAGTGGTACAAGAGTTAAAAGATAGAAATTTCATCAAGTTAAGTAAGAGTGGGGATGAGTTGAGATTTCAAGCAGTATCTTCTATTGAAGCCAAAAAGGTTTCGGGGATGAATGATGATGAGTCAATGATTTATTCCTATATTGAAGCAAGTGCTAGAGAAGGTATATGGACAAAAACATTAAAGGCAAAGACCAATTTGCATCAACATGTGGTGTTAAGATGTTTGAAGTCGCTTGAGAACCAAAACTATATTAAATCGATAAAGTCAGTCAAACATCCCACCAGAAAAATCTATATGTTGTATAATTTGCAACCTTCTATAGAAGTTACTGGTGGTCCATGGTTCACTGATTCCGAGTTGGATACAGAATTTATTGACTCATTGTTGACGGTTGTATGGAGATTTATTGCTTCAAGGACTTTTCCTACTGCTTTGAAAGAACCTACAACTAATGTTAATATCATCCAAGCTTCATACCCAGCAAACCATACTGGGTTTGTGGGATTGGACGCAATCATGGAATTCATTAAATTGAATAATATTACTAATATAGATTTGGGGATAAGTGATATCAGATCATTATGTGATGTATTGATATTTGATGATAAATTAGAATTGGTGAAAAATACAACTGACACTTATAAAGCTTCGTGGCAAAGTGTACTAGAAGAAGGATTCGGTAACAACTGGAAAGAAGATTCCAACAATGACTTGTTAAACATTAGTTTCAAAAACGAATTGATGCAAAAGCCAACTTCCATTTTTGACCATTATTCAACTATCGAAGATATGCAAGAAGATAATGATACCATTTATTTGGACTCCTGGATCAACAACTAATTATAAAGTAAAAATTATATTTAGTTACATCACCACTCACTCCCTTAGCACATTGCTAATCCTGTAAACTAGAAATTTAGTATTTTTTAAAAACTTAATATATTTTAATTATTTGGGAAAACCAAGAAACAACCACAAGATAATCATAATGTCGTTGTTACTGATAATTGTAGCTATTGGTAAACTGTGTCTATATACTGTAGAAAACGACATTTCAAATGTCGTACGAGACATTCTATATCAAACCATATGTTAGGATTGATCTAACATAGTATAAGTTTAGCCTTGTTCACAGTATGTCAACTACGCCGAAATTATCGTATAAGAAGCCATCACTTAACTCCCCGAGAGTACAATCAACTACTTCGTTTTCAACACACGATTCTAATGATTCCTCACCGTCAGCAACACCTGTTGGTGCAACCAGAAAGGTTTCCAGACGGAAGGCATTGCAAGATTTCTATAAGATAGAGGATTCAAAGAAGGAAGAACCGAAAACTATAGATGCAGACTCTAAATTACCCACAAATGAAGCTGATTTGCAAAAGTTTCTTCAAACAAGTTCGATGGAGGAGATTTTGAAACTCCGAAATGATGTCTCAGGAAAACAAAGTTCACAAGATCTGGAAAAGAAGGAGATTATATATGATAATTACTATGAATTGATCAAATTAAGTGAAACATTGAACAATTTGTCCAAACCATCATTAAAGAAATCCGAGGGGTTGCAAATTATACAACAGGATACAATCAGTGATACCTACGTTGATGAAACCTTACAGGAGTTATCGAATTTTATCTCTAGCGATGCTAATAAATTTTCGGATGATTTCAGAAATGTTTTAAAAAATATGAATCTGCATGAAGCTGACGACAGCGCCAGTGTAACTGCCATAAGCGAAATCACAGAACCTATTCCAGAAAACATTGATAAAACTAAGTTGGTACAAGAGATTAACTTCTTATTATCTACAAGGGAACTTGATGCTAATTTAAAAGAAAAAATGGAACTGGAAATTCATTTAGTATTGGAAAAATTGGATTATAAAAATGATGAGTTGTTAATACTACAATTGAATGATATTAAGAATAAATTGATATAAAAGTAACTATATATCATCAACTTTATGACTTTTAAACTTCTTCCCCGACCTATCAACTGATCTAAATTCAAACCTTGAACCTATGATAGTGAATCCTATACAATCCTCATCATCTTTAGGTGAGAGTACATCGAAACCAAACAATGTCCCGTTCTTGGAAACCGCTTTGAACCCTCCTACTTGTTCACTAGGACTGAATTCGTCTTGATCTTCATTCCATTCTTTGGAATCTTGATTCCTCGGTACACATAGTATAAACGAATGCTGGGTATCCCACACAACTATACCTCGTATTCCCACCAACTTGGTATTGCGAGCCTGTATAACAGTCAATAAACATCCATGATAATCTGCAGCAGCCAATTTCGGTAACATTGGCGTCAATACTGGAATTTGGCCATTGGTGAACAACAAGTCTTGCATGTAGCTTTGCCATAGACTATTCATATTTGCAAACTCTTCGAACCTGGGTATAGAATATTTATCAAGTAGAGTATCTATAGGGAATGGCTGTGATTTTGCAGTTTTAGCTTTGTTATATGCTTGTATTTTCTTAATCAATTTACGTTGATTAGCCAATGTTTGTTTAATATAAGATTTCATTTCATTTCGTGTACTGACTTTCCTATCTTTACCAATTGTAGATGTAGTTTCTTTGGCTAACAATCCTTTTGGCTTAGTATTGTCATCTTGAGGTTTAAATAATATAGAAGGTTTGATTCCTCCTGATAAAGAATATCGAGTGGTCAAAAGCTCTTCTATCCTCTCTTGAGAACTGAAACTCCTTGCTAGTAGCTTCCTTTCCAAAGTGTTGTGTTTACTCATTTCTGTCTCTGATATTAATACTCTGATGAGCTTGTAATTTTTCAGTGAGAAGGTTGATTTTGATTTCTTAAAGAAGATGATTCGATTTGGATTGAATTCATTTCGATTGATAAAACAGATTCAACTATTTCAACGTAGTCTAAGTAATCTAAATGTCCCATTTCATGAAGATTTGACAAGTGCAGATATTGACGATTTTGGTTTGGGTGATTTCCAACATTATCAAGAATCTCAAGATGTGTTGGTGAAGAGGGAGGAATTGATAAGGGATGTATATACAGAAGAAGCTCCAATAGTACAACAATCTTTCCAAGAGATTTGTCAACTGAAACAGCCTATGGTAGTGGTATCAAAGGTAAACAATCCATATTTAAATCTTGCAATTGAAGATTATGTATACAATGCAATGCCTTTACCTAAAGAGTCTCTGGTCAATTACAATCGTTTGTTATTCTATACCAACAATCCCTGTGTGGTAATTGGTAAGAATCAGAATCCCTGGAAAGAAGCTAATTTACCGTTGTTGAATGCATTGAAGTTACCTTTAATAAGGCGAAGATCGGGAGGAGGAACGGTTGTCCATGATAAAGGTAATGTCAACTTTTCATTCATGACTACAAAAGGTAATTTTGATCGGTTTAAATTTACGAATTTGATTAAGATGGCAGTAAATAATACCGGAAAGGCGAAATACGAATTGACGGTAAATGAAAGAGGAGATGTAACCACAGTGAAGCAGGGCGATGGGATCAGTTACAAAGTTTCTGGTTCAGCATATAAATTATCCAAGGGAAAATCATATCACCACGGAACAATGTTGTTAAACTCACGATTAGATATTTTGGGCAAATTATTATCCAGAGATGAATCAAAATTAGGAAAAGTCGATTCAAAAACATCCATTGATTCGGTTAGATCGAAAGTAATCAATTTGGAAATGAATGACAAAGATTTCATTGACTCGGTCACAAAAGCATTTGAACAGGAATTTGCTATCGAAGAACTAACCGAAGAAGAAAAGCAAGAACAAGAAGAACAAAATGAATTATTCGGGTTGGCTGATTTTGTCGAGGCTAATAAATCGGTTCAAGTATTAGTAATTGACGAGAGTACTCAATTACCCGAAGAAATCACCAACACATCCAACGAGTTACAGCAATGGCAATGGAGATTTGGCTCGACACCAGTATTCTCACATACATTGACCAACAAAGAATTTGGATTTGACATTCAGTTTTCAGTCGGCAAACATGGTTATGTACAAGATTTTGAAATTACTTTCCAGGAACAATCTAATGAAGAAATCATGGCTAGTTTCCAATTCTTACGTGAATATATTAAAAACAATCAATTAGAGTATATTGGTAGCAATATCGCCGGGTTTATAACACATGATACGATTAGCGATTGGGTGGGTGAAGCCATTGATGGTACCAACTAAAAATACAATGGGAAATGATATAGAATGACTATAATAACAATGCATTACTATTATTTTTTTATTAACTAACAGTGTCCGATACAACGTAAAAATTGCAATATACTTGGCTATTATGATAGTTCATATCAATGTTAAAGTTTTTACATCGGGTTGCTTGTCCTATCTGTGAACATTAAACTTGTTAGGACAGTTGCGCTCAGGAATGCTGAGTCCAGTGTACGTTTTTGGTGCTATGTACATGTACATTTGCCGAGGAGCTCTTTCTACGATCTAGACAACTACAGTATAGAATATTATAGAAAAGTCGCCTTATCAAATCGGATACAGATTTAGAACTATATATAGACAATCATTTGATACAGTTCAGAGCATACAACTGAAACTAAAATGAATAAGCACAACAATATTGCAATTACCAGACACAAGATCCATCAATAGAAACAGTAATGAATTTTCAGCGTAATCATTGTAGGCAACACTTGCTCCGCAAGCGTAGTTTGCTAATCCACTTGCTTAGCAAGGGTTAACCCATGATTCCCTTTGTACCCACTAAACTCCGGTTCCTTCCACTCCTTCAAAACCTCCTCCTCATCCAATTGGTAAACCTCAATTCCCAATTCTCTACAGCAATCGACCATTTTACCCTCGCCATCTTCCTCACCCCAACCCCATTGCGACAAGTCACCACCTGGACAGGCCGAAATAGCCACGAGCAAATCCTGTTCGGCAAACAATTCAAAGTAATCATCCTTCTTAGCAGGGCAAGTTTCCATGAAATACTGATCGTATTCATTCAAACCAGTAACTTGAAACACATTAAGGACATCATGGACATCAAACTCGGTCAAGCCAAAAGGTAACACTGCTCTGGTTAAATTCGAATGACAATGGAAATCGTTATCGACGCCAGCAATCAATTTATCAATATACGGATCACACCTGGTACCCAAAGTATCATGAACTCTCCCACCCCATTCATCGTGTCTTGCTGCCAAAGTATCTTTAGTAATAGTGACTAAAGGTCTTAAATAAGGTAAATTAGACCATAATCTATCGTAAGTACTAACATGGGCCGAATGTATCTGTCTGGTTCTAGCGGCCCAGAACCTTTCCCTAGGATTATGATAATTCCAAATATTCAAATCACATACTTGGGGACCTTGAGGACAAGTGATACGAAACACTGATTTAGCAGGTATTTTAACAGCAATACCAGACCGTTTGGGACAAATGTGAGTTTCAATTAATTTCTTGGGAGCTTGGTGAATTGAATCATATAATGATTGATTAGCATATAATTTCAGACCAGGGTGGGGGTAATATGCTGGTTGAGGTTTTGGTAAGTTGAAAGTAGTTTTCGTAGGGGTTTGAGAAGAACTAGCCATGTTGTTTGATAAGTTAATAAACTACAAATCAATGGAATTTATAGGTATATCGGCATAATCTAAACAAAATGCCGATAGATTAGAATGCGCTTCTCGCTAAGATTAACTCCACAGAAAAATAAATAGCACCACAATTAATATGGCACCATCTAATTCAACCATCAACAACTGGTTGATCAGTTAACTTATACTATCATCCAATCTCTATATAATATCACTCTATCAATACAATATTTCAGATCTATCGATCTGAAACAGTGTATGTATCATACCCCTAATTCAATTCTTTATCAATCTATATCTATCTATTAAACTCTGAAACTATCTATTTACTATTCTACCAATGACTCCGGTGTCAACCTCTACTTGTTGTAAAATCAATAACGACATTCATCTAAATGTCTCTAGTACTTTCAATGTCGTTGCTTTAATAGCCGCTGAAACAAAAAGGTTAATGGCGGATACAACCTTCCGTGGATGTAAGTGAAAAATAAAAAGTGGGTAATCCGGGGTATTCCGGTAATACCCACCACCAGAAGAGAGGGGACTTTACTGTGATTTTCTGCGGCTGGTGAGAGGGAAGAGGGTAAGCTTACTCTGTGTTCTTCCAGCCGCATGCTCCGAAATAAGGTTTCGATTTCGGAAACTAATCCTGGGGAATTGGTGGGGTTGCAAACTATATAAACAATGCCTCAGGTAGATTTTGAAAAACACCAATTAATTCTTTAATAATGTCTATGTTATCTCGTCGTTGCTTCTCGTCTACACCAAAAGTTTTGGTTAACTATGGTTATATCGGTTTAGGCCAAATGGGTCAAAATATGGCCAGACATACTTATGCTCAATTAAAACCAGCTGATAAAATTTATGTTTATGATAATGTCCCACAAGCTACTACCAGTTTTGTTGAAGCTGTCACTAAATTACACCCAAACCACAAATCACAAATTATCCCCTTAACTAGTTTGGCTGATTTCCCCAAACAAGAACCTTTGGATTTCATTGTTACTATGGTCCCTGAAGGTAAACATGTTAAAGCTGTAGTTCGTGAATTAATTGATGAATACAAGAAAACCCCTACAAATCATAAATTAACCATTATTGATTCATCAACGATTTCCATCCCCGAATCTAGAGATGCCGCTGCCATGATTAAACAGGAAATACCTCATTTCGAATTCATTGATACTCCAGTTTCCGGTGGTGTGGCCGGGGCTAGAAAGGGGACTTTGACTTTTATGGTTTCCAAAGAATCTAATGACTTGATTACTCCTGAATTAAACACTTTATTGGGGTATATGGGTAAAAATATCTTTGCCTGTGGTAAAGAATCTGGTTCCGGTTTGGCTGCGAAATTAGCCAACAATTATTGTTTGGCCGTCACTAATTTAGCTGTGTGTGATTCTTTCCAATTGGCTAAAGCGTTTGGATTGGATTTGAAGAAGTATGCTGAAATTATTGCTGTGTCCACCGGGAAATCTTGGGCTTCAGTCGATAATTGTCCTATTCCTGGCGTTTACCCTGATGCTCAATTACCCGCAGATGTTGACTACGCCGGTGGGTTCGTCACGAAATTGACCAGAAAGGATTTGACCATTGCCATGGACTGTGCTCAGGAGTACGACAGAGCGTTGTATTTAGGTGACACCGCAAAATATTGGTATGATAAAGCCTGTGAGCGTGAGGATTTAGCTAATCGTGATTTGGCTGTGTTGTACGAATATTTGGGCGAATTGGAAAAGGCCAAGGATGGGAGTTTGGTTGATACCCATTTGGCGAAGAAGTAAGTCAACTATAAACCTCGCTAATAAACCTTCGGTTTATACGCTCGGTTTATTGGATGAATGTTGATTAATCTGAACGTTGATCAATCTGCGATTTATCAACAAATGAACCTTTGGGTTTTAAAAAGTGATAATGAATTTTAACGTTTTATTATGCTTATAATTACATATTTATGTTTGTAGGCGACGAAATATAAAAAATGTAATTAAGACCAAGTTTTAATTCATTTTATGATAAAAGTATGCTTGCGATTTATAGAATGTTTATAGATTTGAATAAATATTCACGGTGATGTTGAGTTGCAGGTGGATTCGCTAGAGGCGCTTTCTACTGGTAATGCCACCTATGATGGAAATATCCTCAGTCTTTCAGTCGATTCTCTGAAGTTTTTATTTGACGGGATTTGTAACAGACATTTTATCTTTTTATGTTGGTAAAATTAATTGAAGCTTTGAAATCGCATTGCTGCTATAGTGATAACGATCATCACTATCAATGTTGATTTTAAGAACCCTTTTTTTATATTAATTTATGAATTGAACCTCTCTTTCTATCGTTAACGATAGTTCTTATACATATTACATTTTCTACAACACTACATTTCAAAAATTGAATTGAAATATATTAATCGCAAAATATAAGATCCTATAACACATAATTTCTGTTGAATCCAGCCAACTCTTCTGTCGTTCCACGATCAGCATCGATTCTCAGCTCCCCGCTTGAATTGTCATCAAAGCTTTGTATGACACCGAAACTCTTTTGACGTGCTTGATTAATATTGGCTGCATCAACGTTCGGTACATCATCATTCAAATCCATCCCCGCTTCATCTTCTTGGTTTTGTTGTTTTCGAAGACGTGGGTTTCGAATGTTTGCTAAATTATTCTGGACACTATATTCACTAGAATCACCTAAATCCATAATTTTTGTTGATGTCAATCTTCTAGAAGGATCAAATAATAACGAACCAACGGATGTATTCCCAAGATTGTTACTTATAGTATGTGTTGGGGCAAATGAGGATGTGGACATTGTTAACAATGGTAATGTCTGGTCTAATTCACCATTGAAATCAGACCCAATGGATGAGACCGATGATCTCCGTGAAATACTTCCTCTTCTTGAACGCATTACTGGTGAAGTTGAAGATGGTGCCTGTAAAGGGGATGGGAAATCAGCAATATCCGATTCATCAATTGTTTCTTCAACTTCCTGTGTCCGTACGTATTGTGTCTCACCTTCTTGTGTCTCACCTTCTTGTGCCTCTATCACTTGGTCAGCTTCTTCGTGAGGAGGTGACTGATTATTGAATTGAAATGTTGGTAATGGATAATTATGAGATACAGCGGGCATTTCCTGTTTTAAAACAAGAGGAGGTTCATTTTCAGTCAATGAGGAAATTGTCCGTTGCCCAGCCGGACTTGCGGCATGTAATCTCATTCTTAATAATTCTTGGATTGGGATTGTTTCGTCGTTTCCGAATGTCAACGGCAAACTATCAATATCATCTTCATCATCATTAATTCTCAATGGCGACATTGAGAATTCTTCTTCATACGCTGGAGGTAAAGTATTTGCTATCGGAGGTGGAGTATCTCCCTGAACAAAGGGTGGTGGATTGACTGAAGGTTTTCTTATAAGATGAATTGGACGAGATATTGGAGTAACCAAAGGAGAATATGGGGTAGCCTGTGGTGAATGTAATAATGGATTCAAATCCTCGGGCTCTGGTTTGTATAAATTAGCATCTAGATGCATGTCAGCGTCTCTGTCAAATGGCTCTTCATTACCTGTACTTGTGGCAATATGTCTGAATACTGGTTCGACACTAGGAGCAGTGCTATGAATGGAATTTCCTCTTGTATGTCTACCTAAAGTATTTGACCTTGATCTTACATGTCTGTCCATATCCACTGGTATAACACCTGGCGATACCGGAGGAGTGGCGGCGAAGGAATAGTCTGGCAAGTCTATCAAGTCATCGTAAACTGGTAACAAGGTATTACCATGGGCTGCCAATGGAGACAATATATGAAGAGGAGAGTCAATGGAAATTTCATAATGTTTTCTCTTTTCTGGGTTTTCAGGATCAGTCTTGGAGATCCGTAAACAAATCTTGATCCAATGATGGACTTGGATATTTTCAAATGAAGTATCAGGGTTAATCTCAGCACCTGGCTTTTGTAATTTCGACGGGATAAACAATTGAAATTCCAATTCTTTATTGAGAATATCATCGTTATTTTCGTCATCACCAATTGGAGTATCATTGGATACGTCACGCAAGGGATCTTTGGCTAGCAAAGAGTTTCCCTTAGATGCTTTATGTTCTAATAATAAGTATTTATGCGGAGGTTCCAAACGATGCACTTTTTTATTTTGACAATAGTATTCGATATTTTCCAGAATGTAGACACGTATACGGTGGACCTTGACTTTACCAAAAAGCGGAACAAATCGGATAGCAAGGGGTAAGTATGAATTGAGGACGACACTTTTGGCACCAATGACGATATCGTACTTCAACTGGTCTTCCCATTGACGATTGATAATGATTGGTTCGTTCTCCTCTGTATCAAGGAATGAGGGTGACCTAACAACTTCTATAGGATACTTAGCAGTAATGTTTGATTTGAATGCCCCTAATCTAGCAATATTAACTTCAAGATAATAAAACACCGAACCAAAAGTGACCAGACAAGTTTCGGGAACCGACGCTTGTAGCGGATGTTCGAAATTGTAAATGTAATCACCTGCAGCAAAGTATCCTGGCTCACCTATACCTGATAACGAATCATTTGAATTTGATTTCTTCAAAAACGACGGTGATAAACTTCTGGTAAAAAAGTTATTGCTGACACTAAGACTAGATACACTTTCAGCAACACTTGTCAGCGGAGATAATGGAACCGTGAATCTCGACTCCTGATCACGAAAGAAATCGGCTCCATTATTTATTCCGGGCTGGCCCATTTGATAAAAGGGCCAAGTATGGCTCACGACATCATTAACCTCAGAGTATACGGTTTTCTTAGGCGGAATCCCCTCTGGCCAGTCTGTCCTCTGGAACCCTTTCAACACCAACTGAATCGATCTTATTTTTTCCGGTTTCAATATTCGGACAAATAATGACCCTCTTAACAACGCTGGAGGTCTTGAATCGTGGTCATGGGCATCAAACCCTTGTACAAACAAACACTTTTCACTTGGAACTACATAGACTTCAATAGAACCAGTTTTAACTAAAGGTTCGTCGGGTAATGTCGGTATCAATGCGTCATCAACAGTGCCTGCTGAAGAATTGACTGCTGGAGATAGCGTAAGCTGAGAAGCTGGAAATAAAGGTGAGTTAGGTACCTGCATTGGTTACTATATGTCCCACTCCTTTAACACTTGTAAAAGGAACTCTAACAAAAGAACCTAAATAAAATATATTTTGTAGTTTCAATTTCAGTTTCTACCAATCTTGTTATCATCGCACTGGAGAACAAAAGCCTAGGCTTTAAATTTTTCAAATCTTAGTTGAAGACGATTTTACTTTTAGCTACAACATGAAGATACGACTCTTAACCAGCAGAAGCCTAAGTAAGCTGGCACTTTCTTCCCATCCCCGTGTTAGATCGCTCGTTTCTGAACAGAAGCAGCTTCTAGCTAAGACCATACAAGCAGTGGAAAACTCCATCGCTGGAGAGTCTGGATCAGTCAAACATGCTAAATTACACCCTCAAAGTTATTGCGGGATCCACACATTGTATGGTTGGGGGTTGGTGCCGGTATGGTTATTTGGGGATAAGACTCTTAACCAAATTAATCGATTTCTACTTTACAAATATGGCGAATCTAGTAAACTCGATAAGTTGCAATTGCAACTTGCTATAGATACTTGGATCACTCAAGATGAAGCAGAGTATATTTCTGACTATCATCGGAAACCACCAAAATCTGTGAGAGAAAAGAAAGAGGAGGAACAAAAAGAGATTTTAAAAATGCAAAGGGAAGCTAAAAAGAAAATGCCTAAAGAGAAAAGGGTACCTACAGAGAAACCAGTACTTGAAGATTTACCTTTTGACAAAAAGTTTCGGAGTTATATTCATAAAGAGATACTGGACCTTAGGAAGTCTGGTGATTATACTGGTACTGTTGAATTGACTTTCCCAGATGTTGACGTAGATCTCGATGAATGTTTGAGACTATACAGTACAAAATTGCGCTTACTCCCACGTAATTTGCCCATCGATTACCAGGACGCAACACCACACCCAAAGCTAGAATATATCGATGAAACTGATGCACCAAAGGCCGATTATGTCGATTATATCGACCCTGATAATGGGAAAAAAGTGACAAAGATTCAAGGATACAGATACTTCTGGGCCTATAATCTTCCCAAGTTTTCTGGTTGGTCCCAGGATATCGCTCTCAGGTTCATGGCCACTGAATGGAAACTGGTAACTCCAGTCGACCAAGAAAAGTTCACCCACAAGTATGTGCAATTATCACAGAAAGGTATCTCCCTCCTGGAGGTTATCGCAGAGACTTCTCCGGGTGCCAAGGTACGCTTTACCTTGAGAGGGGCACCTCCGAAAGTCACATCACAGGGTGAAAAGAAGGTGTCAGCTGCCAAAGTAAAGAGGACAAAGAAAGATGCATCACAGATTGAAGAGAAGGTGACATCTACCGAAAGAGGGAGACCAAAGAAAGACGCATCATAAATTAAAGAGAAGGCGTCATCTGGAGAGATAGACTTCACTGATTGAAAAGAATGTGTCATATTGCAAGAGAGTGACACATTTATTAAGCAGAAATCGTTACCAGAAGGGAGACCTTTAGACCTAGTGTTTAGAACCATGTTACCAAAGAGATAAGTCGGCTTAAAAGGGTTCCTCTCGAAGGTACAGTTGAATTGACTTTCCCCGCGTGTTGACGTCGATGTCGATAAAAGGTAAGGGCCAAGTTATAGTAAAGAAAGAGTAAATAATGGAAATCTTATAGACAAGGGAATATTAATCTTATTCAAAATTCCAATATTGACAAATATTAGGTCTGAATAATTTACATGATATTTCCACAGCATCGGATGTAAATAGTAATGCATATATGGATACATATCCAAATTATAACTAAAGTATACTTCTGAAAATTCAATGGTTTTCTGTAATTTGGGTTTCACTCCACTTTCTCACCAAAGCTTCAGTGATGGAAGGACAATATTCTCTAGTGTTCAATATAATTTGTATACACAATATTCTGCAAAAGCGAGTGTATCCCAACAAGACCCACTTATACAGTCTTTCCAAACAAAAAGGCTGCAAAAAGTCACATATGGCTGCAAAAAAGCACGCATATAAATTTCATCCATACTCACCATGGAAAACATGTTGATGTATACTTATAGAGTCACATTCATCAATAGCTTGACTTAGACTGAGATTTCTCTTGCACAGGTATCTTCCATAATCAAGCAACACCAATTCGCATACTACCCAAAAAGGAAGTCTACATTTTAGACAATCGAAACGGTTTCGTTTACCCGGGGAGAAGCATATGAATTAACCAATCGAAGTAAGTATAATTGGTGAAAATGAACAGATGGTGGATTGCTAGGAACTATTTGGTAGCTATTTGCTGAGTGTAAAACGTATATCTCTTACTCAATCAATAACCCTCTCAGTTCTCTTTATAATTTTCAATCGGGTGAGTTACCTCGGTTCTTTAGCGCATACCCCAGAAATCGCAAGTGACAGATTTAAAATAGTAAAATACATTTTATCTCTTCTTCTTGATAACAACAACACCATGGTTCTTGATTTGGTTGTATACCACCCTACCTATGCTAAATTACTTAGATTCTTTGACTCTGGTCCTAGAAGAGAAAAGTCTTTCAGATTGGTCGCTTATCTTTCGAGATTCTTAGCTTATTATGCTCAAAGACAAGGCTACCCCTTGTCCGCTGTTACCAAGCTTATTAGTTTAAAGACTAATGCTACCTTTATGAGAAAAGGTTTGAGATTCTTAAAACCTTTGAATCATTTGGAAATTGCTGCTAAATTATACGACAACAAGAATGTCGAATTCAGATGGGCAAACATTATTAGAAACTTGTGTCTTGCTGGTTACTTGACCTTGGATTCTGTCGTGTGGTTCAAGATGATGGGTTTGGTTGACCCCAAGAAATTCCCCAACATTGCTAAACATGCTACTTATCTTTGGTTATTCGGTTTGATTGCCGGGTTGGTCAATGGTTTACAGAAATTAGCCAGCTACAAGTCGTACCAATTGAATAATGAAAACGAAGATAAAGCTAAATCGGTTGAGGTGCAATTGTACCAAACTAGAAGAAAATTGCTCTGGGATGCCTTAGACACTTTCATTGCCTTGAACTTGACTGGTTACTTGCACTTCACCGAAGGTGATATTGGTTTGGCAGGTACTATTACTTCGATTATGGGTTTGAATGACTTATGGGCTACTGCGTAAATATCCACGTAGTGGGTATTTTTATATTATTATTTAAAAATATACTTATAAACTCTCCCTCATTTCCTTTATTTATCATTATCCTAGTATAACTTGAAGTTATTTATTTATTTATCATTATATTTGTATGCTTATATGTTAATAAACTAGAAAAGTATTGAAGTCGTTGTAAGTTATTGTTGTATCTTCCTAGTGGTAGAATTGGAATGTAAATTATCAATGTTCGGGCCCGATTGTATGGTTGCAAAATCGGTTTACAATATTATTTGATATTCATGGCAGAAAGGTAGTTTTAGAGTTACTGAGATTCGGTGACGTCAACAATGGACAAGTTACAGAGTAAGATAATGGGGAAAAACCTTAATATTCAGCAACAATCCTCGAAATCAAACTTTATTTACCTTCATTAATAGATTCACCAAGTTTTATTACAAGGATACATCCATTATACTATTCACACTAAACCTCGATATCAATTATGATTGATTGTAATATTTCACACCTGTGGTCTTAATCTCAGTCTACTTATGTCCTTCTCAATCTCGCTGCTGAATACTATTTCAGACAAATCTCTTCCAGACTATCATATTGACAGAAAAGAAAGGCAATCTCGGTACCTAACATCGGCTCTAAACACTTAATTGTTATTCTCTAAATAGACTCAATTAATGTATATGAAGTTGGAGGAATACGAGATGTTCACTAGTTGCCATCAATGTAAGTGTACATTACGATTCATTTCTTTTTACCAATATCTTCGATTTCTCTCCAGAACCTAGGGGCTTACTAAGTTCAGATCGATAACATTTAACCAAGACTATATCTCTAGTTTGGACAAACCACGTAGACTCTATGGTTGCATATCCATTGGTTGCATACTTTGTATTCCCTTAACCATTTAAAACCATTTAAATTTAATAATTCATTTATTCTTCCTTTCATTCTCCACGCCATTATAAAACCCATTCCAGTAATATTTCATTACCAATTGTTTCAACTCCAATTCCAACTCTTGACAATTATCTTGACCATCAATCAATTGACTTAACTTAGGTAAATCTTGTGAAATATCAAATATTTCTTCTTCCTCCAAATTTTCTTCCTTCAATCCACTCTTTAATACCTTATAACTCTTGAATAATCTGTCCCAACTCTCATCTATCCTCTGTTCTGTCTCTCCTTTAACCATCCTTGTTTACTTCCATTTGCAACTTGTTCTGCACAGGAGAAAATAATTGCGATGGATTGAATTTTGCAACTAGATATTAAACCTATAACTAGAGCATCAACTAACAATGTCTGAGAAGGTGGATCAGGTTAGGATACACATTGGTAATATATCTCCTAAGTTGTATGAGAGTCAGTCAACTTTGGCTACTCGTATAGCCAAGTTTGGTAAAGTAGTTTCTGACATAACTTTCCATACTAAACCTTTGCAAGATCATTATTTTGCATATATAACTATGGAATTGACTAATACTCAATTTGATAAGTTGAAAGGTGCTTTCAACGGTATGCAATTCATGGGGATGAAATTAACTATAAGTAAAGCTAAAAGTAATTGGCAAGAAAGTTGGGTTAAAGATGCCAGACGCCAAGAGTCTATAAAACGTGAACGTGAAACTAGAGATGAGGTAGATCATGCTAAAAGAATAAGAATAAAAGAAGCTACCACTCCGTATAAAATTAATTCTATTACAGATGAAATTATTGCACCTTCTACAATCACGCCAAACAAATCTTGTTATGGATACCAGATATCTAACCATACATATAATGATATGGCAGGTAACACCAAGAATAAACCGCCAGCTCATCCATTAGTAGGATCTAATTCTTATGGTGCTTGGACTACAACTCCTATAAATAGTACTTCAACTCAACAATATTCTAATATTTCTGGAGGATCTGAATTGATCAAGGGGAGACATAGAAAAACTCCTCGTCCTGCCGAACATTTCATCAAACGACAGCAAACAATGAGGATTTTGATTAACGGAGAATTGAAACAGTTGAAAAGTTATAAACAGAAATTATGGGGGTATGAAAAGAATAAGACCTTGCAGGATTTGACATTTAGGTTTGTCGATGGGAAATGGAGATCTGGAGATAACCATATTGTTGATACTAATACTACAGTGAAGAAAATGACTTGTGGTATTAATGGTGAAATTGCCGCAAATTATGGTAAGGACATAGGCCCCGACGAGTCGACTACTAACGAAGAATCCACCCTGTTGATTGAGGAGGCCCAGAAAAACAAAGCTGTCTTAGCGTCATTATTAACGAAATACGATTTCGATAAACCGTTGGAAGTCGAGGAAGATCCCCTTGGTATTCTTGGTATAGAAAAAGAAGATATCACCTACGATGCTAAAGGTAGACGGAAGGTCGCCCATTACGATTATGAATTGAAGGGTGGGATTGGATCCGATGACGAGGATTTTGAAATGGTGGAAAATCCAGAGGATGTTATCGAGTCTTACGTCCAGAGTGCTGAAAGACCCAAAGATGAAGTCTATTATGACGAGGATGACGAAGGAAATGATCTCGACTTGGATATGTTGGGTCAACAATATACTACTGAAGCCATCAAGGAAAAGTATGATGAAAATCATGAGACCTCCCAAATGGTGGAACCAAAAGAAGTACCTGAAGATAGTGATGAAGATTCTGAAGATATAGTAGCTTCTGAGGATGAAGATTCTGACGTTGAAGTTAAACAAGTAGATGAAAAAGTAGATGCTAATATCGAGTCCGAGGATGAATTCATACCCACCTTTGGCAAGTCTGAAGTCATCATCAATAACACTGAGACCTTGAGATCATTATTCAACCCCAATGATACAACAGAAACCAAACCCGAAGGGTTCAAATTAGCTCTTGCTGAAGACGATGAAGATTTCGATGAACAAAAAGAAATCGACGCCAAGAAGCAAGATGAGTTATTGAAACAAATCAAGAAACAACAAGAGGAAGAGTTTATCAAACAACAATCAACCAAATTTGGATTATTCTGGAGTCATTTTGATTCGCATTTCTTACAAACTCAAACGCAGTTGAGTAAATTCGGTACTGCAACTGATAATGTTAAATTACCTGGTGAAACGGATACTATCGCAGCTACAGCTGAGAATGCAGATGAATCCAATTACGAAAAATGGTTCTGGAGCATGAGAGGGGAGATTTCTCGTGAATGTAAACGAAGAAAACGAGATGTCACCAGAATCTTCAGGAAAAAGTCCAAGAAGTCTACCATTGTATAAATATAGCATAATCCATAAGTATATAACATGTTATATAACATAAGTCTGACATATATCATAATTAATAAAAATACCATCAATTACGTCTTATCTTCAATTCGCGATGGTTGAAAAATGTTAGGGTGCAAAATATATCAACTACTAACAATATGACTGATAGGGTAGAAGGTACGCCAAGGAAGGAACCACCTCCATTTACGCTTGCTAATGTTACTCAAGATGTGTTGGACGGAATCCACGCTTTGCTCTTCAATTCATTTACTAAAAGAATAGTTGCACCTTTAATTGTAATGTTGACATCAATGATTTGTAAAGTTATTATTGCTAAAGTCGCTTACACCGAGATTGATTTCTCAACATACATGCAACAGATCCATTTGATCAACGAAGGAGAGATTGACTACAATTTCATCGAAGGAGATTCAGGTCCCATTGTCTACCCTGCTGGGTTTGTGCAAATTTACCAATTTATCAATTGGTTGACTAACGAAGGTACTGATATTTATGCGGGTCAGTTGCTTTTCAGTTACTTGCTTACATTTACAAACTTATTAGTATGTTGTGTTTTTGGTTCGGTTGAAAACTTTCCTCCTTGGCCCTTATACATGTTAATCATGAGTAAACGATTATTTTCGATTTATGTATTGAGACTATTCAATGATTGTTTCACTACTGCTGCGATGGTCGGAGTCACTCTCTTGTTACAGCAAGCATCATACTGGTATTCCACCAGCAATTTGATTTCGTTCCTTTTGACATTCTTAGCCGGAGATCTTTTCAGCGTCGCCGTTTCAATCAAAATGAATGCCCTCTTATATTTACCAGCATTTGTCATTGTTTCCTACTTCTTAGTGGGTGAGAATATCTTGAAATTTATAATGGTGTTGCTAATCATTCCATTCGTACAGATCATGATGGGGTGGAGGTTCTTGTTACCTGCATTTGATGATGAAATGGCCAGCACCATACGTTGGAACTATATTAACAATGCCTTCAATTTCAAAAGAAAGTTTTTATACGAATGGACAGTCAATTGGAGGTTTGTAAACGAAGAGACGTTTTTAAGTGACAACTTTGCGTCGTTATTGTTATTACTCCATATTGTGGTGTTATTGGTATTCATTTTCACAAGATATTTGCATCCTAAGGTTATTGGTAAATCATTTTCGCAGCTTGTTTTAGATGGCTTCAAGCCAAAATCTACAGTCTCCACTGTAAATCTTTTTGTCGACCCCCAAGTTGGCCCTAGACTTGTATTATTGGTAATGGCGACTACAAATGTTATTGGTGTTTTATTCTCAAGATCATTGCATTATCAATTCCTCTCGTGGTATTGCTGGCAATTACCGTTCTTGTTGTATGCCACAAATTGGAATTTTATCGTTTGTTTCTTAGTTTGGACTGTCCATGAATTATGTTGGAACGTATTCCCATCTACACCCATCAGCTCGTTGACTTTAGTCACCATTCTTTCAGTAGTCATAGTTACTGTTTGGAATAATACCAAAGTATGGTTTAAACCTGTCGACCAAGTTAAAAAAGACGAATAATTCATTGTTTATATTACATCTACATAGAAAATACTAATGATTTCATATAATTAATACATTTGAGTAATGCTGTCTCAATATTTAAATGTACTGTAGTACTAAAAGCTTTATTATACAGAATATTACCGTTTTGAAAAGAATTGAAATATGAAATTAGAATTGTATTTTTGAACAGTTTAATCGAAAACTTCACTCACCATTCTCAATAGCATCTACATTTCCCCAATTGAAACCTCCAATACTATCACCTAATGCGCTATCTGTATTACCAACCAAAAATTGATTAAAGTCGAAATCTAAATCATTACCACCGTTACTGAAATAGTTTTGGTTATCGCTACCAGAGCCTGCAATTATATCCACTGTAAACATTGAGTCTTTTGCCAAAGGATCATCAAATGAGGATGAAGGAGGAGCCAATGTTTCTTCTTTTGTCTCAGGTTTCTCAGTTATAGATTTCTCCTTCTTGAGGTTGCTTGTGACATTCTTGTACTTACTTGTTGAGTTAGCAAGTTTTCTAGGAGATTCAGGCGTCGAAGAACTCTTTCGTTTCCTCTTTGATGGATCATTAGCTGGTTCAGACGTAGGTGTTAATGGAGTAGAATAATCTTTCTTGATCAAGCTTGAAGTGTTTTGAGAATTCGAAGGACCATTGGTTGTAGTGGCTGCAGCAGAACTACCAGTAGCACTTGCTTTCCTTCCTCTCTTCGGCGCTTGATCTTTCTTCTTCTTACTGTTAGCGGCTGTTGTAGGTCCGTTAGCGTTGACTGAAGGTGACGGTTTGTTATTGACAACAGGTGAATTCCCAGTAGTATGAGGTGATGGATTTTGTGCGTTTTGTGGAGAGTTGCTCATTCCAGCCATATTAATTATCTTTTGAGCTTGTGGTGGTATTGGACCTTGTTGTTGTTGGTGGTGCATTTGTTGTTGAAGTTGTTGTCCCCCTTGTTGATGTTGAATTTGCATTTGTCCTTGCATTTGTCCCTGCATATTTGGTGGCATCATCGCTGTTCCTAGAGCTACATTAATATCGGCATTAGAATTGCTTCTAGCTATATCTAAGCGTTTCTTGTTCTGTTTTTCCAATAGCATCAATTGATTTTGATAATCTTGCAAAGCATTCATATTTTTACCATTCGGATTTATGATTGTTTGTTCCTTTTGTGTGCCATTTCCATTGAACATTACCGGACTACCTTGACTCATTTTACTAACGCTGTTCATTCTCATGTTGTTGTATGGTTGATTCATCATCATACCAGCCTGTTGCATATTAAATTGTTGCTGTTGAGGATTTTGTTGTTGCTGAAGCTGTGGGTGTTGTGGATTTTGCAGAGGGTGTTGAACTGGAGGTTGTTGAGGTGGGCCATTCATTTGATTTGGTTGGTTGTATGGGTTCAATTGGGATGACCTTTGGTTAGTAGCAGGTGAGTTATTAGTCGAACCGTCATTAGATTTGCCTTGGCTTGATGGTCCCTGGCTACCTGGCATTGGCCCCTGAGCAGTTGGCGAATGCTGTTGCGATGCATGTTGAGGATGTCCCTGTTGAGCAGCAGCGGCCTGTTGTTGTTGTCTCAAATTGTTCATTTGTTGTTGAGCACGTTGTTGTTGATTCTGTTGTTGATTTGCATTTTGCTGTTGTTGCTGTTGCTGTTGCTGTTGGTTGAAAAACATTTGCTGTTGTAGAGTCATGTTGTTTGGAGCATTAGCCATATTCATCTGTAGCTGATGTTGCTGCTGTTGTTGGGGATCACCATTTAATCCAGGCATCATTTGACCCATTGGCGGTTGATTTGGGTTTTGTTGTTGAGGGTGGGGATGTTGCTGAGCTTGTGCTTGGGCCTGCTGCTGGGCTTGCTGTTGCTTCATAAGCATTTGCATAACATATCGTTGTTGTTGCGGATCCATACCAGGTTGTAATTGAAACGGTCCATTTGGTCCTCCGGGGCCTGTAGGAAGTGTACCCCCAGGGGTTGCTGGAACATTAACAGGAATTTGTGGTGGTCGGTTCGAGGGGTTCATTTGAGATTGTTGTTGTTGGAGCTGTTGTGCGCTCAATTGTTGTTGCGAATGTTGAGCTTGTCCTGGTTGTTGTTGTTGATGGAACTGATTAATATTGTTAGCCATTAATTGGGGATTCATTTGATTAGCATTGGCATTATTATTATTTGTATTAGTTGCAGGAGTATCAGAAGTAGCGCCATTATTATTAATATTAAATTGCTGAAAATTTGCAAACGGAATTTCTTGTTGCTGTCTTTGTTTCAATAATTGCAACTGGTAATACTGTGAAGCCAATGATTTATTGATGTTGCCATTATTGAAGGAGGGGCTATTGGGGTTATTTGAATTTGGGTTTTTCGCTTGGTAAACGTCCCAAAAGATTTGCCACCATTCATACAAGAACCCTTGAGGCGAGTCCATAGATAAACTTAACTGCGGCAAGTTATTATCATATTGGAACTGATGGTTAGGGGTGTATGCTTGTGGGGATAAATTGGGGGAATTGGCATTTGTCGGGTCCAGTTTTGTCGGGATATCAGCTTCATTGACGAATATTTTCGCCGTATTGATCAATCGTGATTTGACCAAGAAATCGTAGATATAAGTATTTAATAATTGTTTCGGGCTTGAAGCCTGATGATCACTAATTTTCGTGGAATTATCAATTAGATTAATTTTTAATAAATTCGTCGACGAATTAGAATTAGAATTTGGATTGGAAGCTTTGATGGATGATGAGTTGGTAGATGAGTTATTTGAGTCCATGGTAAAAAAAAAATTAAAATGAGAACTAAATAACCAAGTGTCCAGTGTAAAATAAAATCAAATTTAAAACCAAAAAATCAACACAATATCGTCCAGACGAGTGTTAATGAATACCAGCGAGTATATCTAGCAGAAATTCTCGAGATTAGTTTTTGTTTATTGCTTTTTTTAACCAAAACAAAGGGTCAAACTCTACCAAAATCTAGGTTCAATAGCAAAATAAAATAACCAGTGATAAACACAAACAAATCCTCGAATATACCTTGTATAAACCTTGAATAAACTTTGTTTATGAATATTACCTATAATATCCTAACTTGTTTCTTGTTTGTTTCAACGATAAATAGTAAACCAATCAATCAAGAATGCTTTAGTATTAGTTATGTGAAGATAAACCAAATAGTATTAACCCACTAAATGTCTGCTCTGAGTAAAAACCAGTATATTTAGAACCCAGAAGCAAGATAAAAAAAACAGTCGAGGTTAAGTGCTTTGCAGAGTCCTCTAGCTTTTGAAATGCAGGGTATGTATTCCACCTGTATATATGCTTTGCTTTATGTACTTCCAGTTAAAACCAAGATAAGCTATGTCTATGGTTGATGATTACTGGGGTGGTTTAAGCTATGGGTTGATAAAATATTATCATTTACTTTTTTCCAAGCTAAAAAAAAAGAATCGAAAATTAAATCCGATCGTACTGCAGATAAGCTTCGAGGGTTGATTGCTTAATTGGGCAATTCCAACCAGACACTCTACCAGCAACTAAGACGAGGAGATAAATACACAGACAGATACGGGGGGAACAATACACTGAAAAGTTACACCCAGAGAGACAATACACCAACATATATAAGTACTTGCAGAGAAATAACACACACGCACTATCTCCATTCCATACAGTAGACGCTGGCTTAGACGCAACCAATCACCAACAACAGAATTTAGTGAAACCGAGAGATTTTGCTGGACTGACAATTCGGTGGCAATGATGAGTAATGGATAGTTGGGAAAGATACTAGATACTTCATTGCTGTATGCGTATTTATATATATATTTGTATGTTAACAATACTTAAGCTAATCTCCTATTACTTTAACTTTACGATATAATCTCATTGTTGGCTTTGTCGATGGCGCTAAAATACATAAACTGAACCATAGAAGTTTTGCTATGACAAATATTTACTAAGCATTAGAAGCCAGGAATTTAGTTTCATCACGTTTTTTATACTAATTAAACTTACGAATGATCTACTGGTTGTTTATTGTTGTATTGTATTATTATCTTGTATTATATTATCTTATATTCTTACGTATATCATATCCTTTCAAGAAGAAAGTTTAAGGTTGCTTTGATGGATCGCCTCGTTCATTTTCTTTATCGCAGGGTATTTTTATTTTGTAGCCCCGTTTCACTTTGGGCAATGTTCTAGAAGCACACATTCAATATCGCTTAAGTACACTTATTACCACATTATTTCCGCCTAACCTGGTATTTACAAGTATATCAGATTGGATTTGCTTACTGTAGATTAAGTTCAACCGTAAAACCCTATCTGGTGTACCGTTCGCAGTAACCTACTGCCAAAACTAAACAGGGGTTCATTTGTCATATCTTTTGAGTTAGCTGCAAACGACTTACATAACGAACAATAAAAAACAGTTCACATCAGCCGGTAGAGAAGACTAGGACGTATTCATAACGCTAGACTTCGAGTTATCATTTTCTGAAGGCGAAATTCAATTTGGGAGCAGTAAAAACCGATATTGGGGCCGATTACGGAAGCCCGAGAAAAGTAACATATAACCACATTTTATCTTACTCTATTAACTTACAAAACAAGAAACCATGACTCAAAGAGGTTAACCCGAAGAATCAATCTTCTAACTCAAAACTAATCAATATATCCATTAACAGATATCTAGTAGCCACCTATAATTTTAAGTAATATTCACGACTAGAAGACATCACAGTTTCAGAAATGCAACTGGTGTCATCGTATGATTAATTCCGGGGTATAAGAATTTATATTAGTGTGCTATTTTGAGATAACTAAAAGACGACATTAGGCTAAGTAACGAGAAAGAAAGATTTTGCTTCCTCCGGATAAAAATGTAAATTATGCTACAGCTTTTTTATGTAAACATTACATCTAATATATACTTTTAAATAATATAAAAAAAACATTTTTTTTAATCAAAACAGCATCTTAAGATCTGTTAGTTACATTTTAATCTCCATTCCCAATAGGGATATAACACAATCCAAAAAACCAAAGAAACTAATTAAACCATGATAAACATGAATAATTAACTTTTACCCCCGATAAATAATAATAAAAATAATAAGAAAAAAAGAAAAATGATAATACAAAATAACATTTTAAAATGACCATCAGTAGAAAGCAAATTTAATTGAAAAGAAAAACCAGAATGTTTCCTAAAATCAATAATATCCAATAAAATTCCGAATAATCAAAATACACATATCCTCTTTGCTTACCCCCAGACAGTATTTGACTTATTGTTCCAAATACTATTGGAGATGTTATCCATATTGAGATTGACGTCGTACTTATTTAAAGTGACGGGTTTAAACGGATCAAATTGGGTGGTTGAGAAAATTCCCAGTTCGTGCGACTGGGAACTTAAACTACCCCACGTTAAACTTGGCGAAGGTGATAACGGAGTTAAAGTGGTAGATGATGCTAAAGATGAGTTAAATACTTGGCTGCCTTGGCCGGCTTGATTAAGAGGTAACACAGCTTGCTGTGATATCTCTTCATTTCTTGATATTTGCTGGTAATTATTAGGATTATTAAAATTATTAACATTCGCATTATTTTTATTTTTATGATTCCCATTTCCATATCCTTGTGTATACCCATTTCTATACCCTTTCCTGTTAATTCTATTATACCCTTGAGATTGACCTTCAATCAATAATTTAGTAATAACTTCTTTTTGACCTGCAAAAGCTTCATTAATAAGCTCTCTTTTTGGATATACGTCTGTCATAGTATCCTGTTTATAATACGATATATATTAAACTCCCGTACAGCAGGAATTAGAAAAGACCAATAACCTTCAGTTAAATAAATCTTGGTATTAGATAATTTTCGTAATGACAATGAACTTGCTTTTTTTTTTTATTTTTTATTTTTTGCTTTTTTTAAGGCGCTACCATGTGGGAATTAACTACTATAGTTGGAATGGATGTAGATTTATATAAGATATTTAATCAACTAAACATTTTGAGGTAAATCATTTACCACAACTAGAACCTTTTGATTTAATTTATTAACTTTTGGTATTTTAGATTTAAATTTATTATTATTATACTTTTTTTCTCAACTATTTTGTATCCTAATATTTAGGATTATCAATAGCTACAAATATTATGAAATATATACATTCCCTTGCTGGTCTTCACATTGGGACTTTTAGTAGTGTACATCTTATTTTTGTTTATTTATTATCCTATTAGGATTTTTGGTAGTATACATCGTTACTATACATGGTTTCAAGTTAGTTCATACAAAAATGACGATTCTAATGTACATTATGGGACTATATTTTCTAGACAATATCTTCTAGACTATATTTCCTGCTACGCTAGCTGTACTAGCATATCTTCTACGCTTGCTACGCTAGCTGCGCCTAACGTTTCTTCTTTTGTTTAATCTCATCATCTTTAGTTGCGTGCAATTTGATAAAGTTAGGATAATCGGGTCTATTAAAAGTGTACCCTTGCGACCAGTCGTAACTAACAGCGTAGGCAAATATACTCCCATTCTTATTAAACGCAGTGGCCGAGACAGTACCATTCAAGTTGGGGAACGATTTCAATCTTTGTTTAGCATCTTTATCCCAGAAACAGAATGTCCCGTCGGATCCTGCGGTGGAAAAGGTACCATATACCGGGTGGAAACCTATAGCGTTGACACTGTAAGCATGTGATTCATTGGAAACGGTAGTACGTAAACTGGAAGTACCAGTATTTGCTTTTCTATGACATTTAAATGAAAATCCCGATTTAGTTTGCTCAGCTTCATCGATATAATGTATGGCACATCTCCCTTCAATAGAACCAATGGCAAAACCATTCCCTTGTGGGTAACAACTGACAGTCCTCGTCTGCCATTTTAATGGCGATTGAGAAGTCTTAAATATAGTTTGGGGGTTGTTTAAATCTATAACTGAAATATGTCTGTCTGCACAGCCCACAACCAATAATTTCTGAGAGGAATCCATACAATATACTCTTTCAGGGAGTGTCACTGTGGAAATAGCTTGAGGAGATCTCATATCCCAATATTTAAGAGTTTTATCCCATGATCCTGAGGCAACTACTTGAGTGTTTGTAGGACCACATTCAACATAACGGACAGAACGTACAGAATCATCATGCACACCAATCTGCTGAGCAGATTGGGATTGTAAATCAAAGATTTTAACTTGTTTATCTGCACCACCTGAAATGACTTTAGTACCATCTAAAGACCATCTAGCAGAGAATACTGCATTATCATGTTCATATAAAGCTCTCCCTTGATTTTGACCTGAATTAGGATCAATTTCATATATCCTTACTTTTTTATCCCAACTGGCTACAGCAAGTAAATCTTGAGTTGAAGAAAAGGAAAGATCAGTAATAGAATCTTCAGGAGGGTTGTTTATTGTAATGTCATCGTTCAATTCCTGTCCTGTACTAGTAGTGGTGGAAGTAGAAGATCCCCCTAGAAATGACATTATTTATTATTATAATATTGTTCAATTCCAACTGTTTCTGGTGCTCTACTAAATCCAATCTTCATCGTTGTGAAAACTCCATAGAAAAACAAAAATTAAAAAAATCATCCTGCAGAGAAGATGATTTAATATAGACAGTTCTTATAACTACTATTAGTTATTCTTACTATATCAAATGGCAGTTTCTGATGTACAGGTAACAGTCAATGATGACAACATACCTACTCTACATTACAATTCACAAACTAATGATGGTAAAATAGAAGTGAGAGATTTTAAAATTTATGATAACAACGCATACATAGATTGGACTCGAGAGTCTTTGCTAGTTCCCAATAGTCAATATTATGTTAATAGGAAGTTTTTAGTGATAATTCTTCTGTCGGTTCTAGTTGGGTATACCACTTCTTTCATAGATTTAGTATCTGTAATGCTAAATGATTTCAAAAAAGGTTTCTGTATAAGTAAACTAGAACACTGGTCGTTACTAAATCCGTACCTGACATGTCCTTCTGAAGATTGGTATACTTGGTCAAGATTGTTTTTTGGTGCAACTGGTTTTATTTCTAATTATTTTATTAATTTTCCTATTTATTTTATACTAGCTATTGCTTTGGCAATGCTGGCGGCATACATTTCTACAAAATCTCCATACATCAAACAGTCTGGTATCCCGGAAATTAAATTGATTTTGGCTGGTTTGAATTATAATATTGGACACTACCTTAGTTTACATACATTGCTTTATAAAGTAGTTGGTTTAATTCTTGTTGTTTCTTCTGGTTTATGGTTAGGTAAAGAGGGTCCCCTAGTCCATGTCTCTTGTTGTATTTTCAATATCTTATATGAATTGATCTTTACTGATAAGAATGAAGCTACACGAAGAGAATTACTTAGTGCCGCCACTGCAACTGGTATTGCAGTAGCGTTTAATGCCCCTATCGGGGGTGTTCTCTTTGTCTTGGAGTCTATGCCAACTTTCCTCATACCTACCAAAATTATGTGGAATTCTTTCGTTACTTCCACTATTGCTGTAGTGACCCTTTCGGGATTAAACGCTTTCACCACTGGCAGTCATTTCTTTGAACAGGATTTGTTTGATATCGAGTTTGGTAATTTCAGTTGGCTCTTCCTGGAAGCGGTTCCATTTATTACTTTGGGACTACTTGGAGGGGTCTATGGGTCAGTTTTTACTAGATTACACCAAAAGTTTAGTCGTCCTCAGTTTAAGCACCAAGTGAGAGCACGATTGTGCTCCATTTTCAAGGTCGACGATATTTATGGGAACTACTTGGAAATTGCCTTTCTAATAATTGGGACCACATTGCTAAACTTCCCCGTGGAAATGACGAAACTCCCATTGTCGGCATATTTGAAAGTTTTATTCACGGCATGTCCCACAGAAATGAGTTCCACGGCAACCAACTTTATGTGTCTGAGTTCAGACCTTTTCACCGCTACGAAATTGATCTATATAACTTGTCAAGGGATGCTTTTGGCAGCATACACTTTTGGCACTGATTTACCTGGAGGTATCCTTATGCCGTCGTTGGTGCTAGGAGCAACATCAGGGAGATTCTTGGGAATCGTGTTCAAAGCGTTCCAGCACGCACTCGGATGGGACGCTACGTGCACAGAAGCGTCGTGTCTTGTTTCCCCTTCATCGTATGCCGTGATTGGGGCTGCTTCATTCATGTCTGGGGTGACTAAACTAACCATGAGTGTCGTGGTGATTATTTTTGAATTATCAGGAGCAGTGAGTTATGTCTTACCAATCATGTCAACAGTGATGATCTCGAAATTTGTCAATGATTATCTTTGTAAACAAAATATTTACGATACTTGGTCGAGTGAAAATTTCAATAGAGAAAATACCCATAAAGGGTATCCCAACGAAGGAAAAGGGAATGGGTACGTCAACTTTACCAATTTAACTGATTCCGTGAAACGGAAACTCCCCGATGTCGCAGTCAAATCGGTGATGGTTCCATTAAAGAAAACTAAATGCATTTGTCTCATTCCAGAAATTCCATACAATAAAAGGTCGTTAACAGAATTTACAAGTGATGATACCCATGAAGGTTACCCTGTTATATTGAGTTTTGATGACCCTGTTAGTTTAGGGTACATCACCAAACAATCCTTGTTGAATTCATTAAATGACGCTAACCATAACCAACCCATCAGTTTTCAAATTGAAAATCTACCCAAGACTGCCCTTTCCAAACAACTACACTACGAAAGGTCATTACAAGATGTGGACAAGTTGGATTTACCTATTGAAAAATCCATCTTCATTTTAAACGAAGCTGCATCGTTGGTGCTAATTCTCGAAACTTTTGAAAAACTTAATGTTAACTATCTTATACTTATGGATAGTGCCCATAGTGGTAATTCTAATGTAATGGTTGGATTTATCGATAGATTCATCCTCTCCAATATCATTAATAAAGATTTCTCAATGCTTGAAGATGAATTAGTAGCTACTGCATTTGCAAACGATATTGAGTCTACTCTAGAAGATGCTCAATTATTATCATTAAGACAAGAGCGATTAAGTATAGAACTTATCACTTAATGGCTGCAAAATACCACTTTATTTTTTTTTTTTCCGTTAAGTAGTTTATATTAAAGTTAACTACCTATAAACACAACTTGAACAGGTATAATATGCGCCATAAAATGAAACCCTTCAACCAGTATAGGTTATGCTTATATAGAAACCAATTCACGTGATTTATTTACGTGTTATATGCACACTCAACTGTAAATCATAACAAAGAAGATACAGCCAGACCTGGAGTAGAACAATACATGAGCTAGTTATGACTAAGGATGATTTGTTTGCGATGGTAGATGGAGAGGATGATCGGAAAGATAATAACTCAAAAGGAATATTAAAAGATAATACTATGCCTATTCCAGACAGAAGACGTGTATCCTTCGCTCCAGAGGTTACCTTACATAAGTTTAAAAACGTAGAATATCCTCAATCAAAGAGAAGGAGAACTGTTGGATATCAAGTGGATGAGACTCCAACGTCAATTGAACGAGCAGATAGTTTCATTAATAACGAAGACGTTACTGATCAGCCAAAAATGTTGGAAGATAGCTCAGATGAGGATGAGTTTGAAGGTAATAAAGATGTGGTACTGAGTGTATTAGGAAGTGCTATTACATTCGAGGCTCCTCTGGATGATGATGAAGAGAGGACCATGGAATTAACTGGTCAGATTAAATTGAGTCCTAGACCTCAAGAGAATTTGCATCGAGACTTTGAGGACGATGAGGAGCAAACTATGGACTTAACAGGCCAAATCAAACTTAGTCCGAGGAAGCCTGATTATAAATCTAGTCCGAGAACTAATGATTCAGAACGTATAATGGAGTTAAGTGGACGACTAACCTTGAGTCCAGGAAATAATAATGAAATACGGACGTTTACGTTATCTAATATTGAAGCAGAAAAGCCAAAAGAGATTGAGAGTATTGGTTCTGCTTCTGTTTTAGAAAATGCTAATGAATTTAATACAAATGCCAATAACGCAATTGATGATAGTCCGGAACAAAATGAGGACGGTGAAGAGGAAACAATGGAATTGACAGGACAGATTGTTCATATTCAGAAACCTACGTTGCAGGAAATCCCGGATCTGAATGATATTCAAGGAAACGACCAAGCACCTAATGATAATATTGCGCAAAAGCTATTTCCAAAATATTCGAATTTGACAGATATTTCGGAGGAGGATCTGCAGATTTTACGTAATGAAGAAGAAGAAGAAGAAGAAAAAGAAAAGAAACTTCATGAAGAAACGGAACAAAAAGGGTCATTGCAGTCGTCCGGGTATGAATTGGACTTACAGGATATGGAACTTACAGAGGTTCCAAGATTAGATTATTCGGGCCGGGAAACTTTTACACAAACAATTAATGAAAATGTCAACGACTTCGACGTGTCTATGAACGTCACGGAAAGCTTGAGTAGAACAACGCATTACCAAATCTCGTCTCCAAAACCAGAAGGTAGTCCAAAACCTATTGAGCAAGGGGCAGCTGACAATGTAACTGTAAAAGGGGTTTCTGATGACCCACAAACTGTACTGAAAGAATCTAAAGCAACTGATGATCTCGACCATGATGTGGAAGTTACAATGGATTTTACAACTGTCAGACCCTTCACGGAAGAAGAGCCGAAAAATGAAATGACAGAGAATAGGTATGACACGAAGGAGAGAGAAGATGTCACTATGGAAATGACGATGGCACAGCCTTTCACTATTGAGGAGCCAAGTACAACAAAGGAGGGAGAAGATATGACGATGGATATGACGATTGCACAACCTTTCACAATTGAAAGACCAAACACAACAGGATCTTCTGGTAATGGACAACAATCGAATGTTGAAGAAAACATCGTGGATCAAAATAAGCTGATCGTTGATGCAGCTGCAGATTTTACACTGAAACCGCTTGTACCGACCGGTGAGCCAGAAAATGAGGAAGAAGAAAATATTCTTCCTGAAAGCGATGTTCAGAAGGACCAACATACAAACGAAAAGGAACTTGCTGTGGTGAATGATAATGAACACAATATTGAACACGAAATGGAACCAGTCGCTACTACTTTGGTCTCTGTTGATGAAACTGCCCTATCACAAAATCAAGGTTCTCAACCCATGGATTTGACACAAGAATCCAGAATCGATACCATAGAATCATACGGGGATATATCTGAAAATAATATTGAGGATGTAAGCACTACCATGATACCGTTAGCTGAGATTTCTACTACTGAAGTCGTTAATGAAGATTACAGTCCAGTCACTCTTAAAGAATTCATGGAAGATATCCATGTGAACTTTTATGATGATTTAGATATGGGTAAAAGCTACCGGGCAAGTATATCTAACTTTAATTTGAGTCATCCTCTTGGATTATATGATTACGCAAAGGCAATTCCAAAATTGGAACTTTTAGCATTATACGAATTCAGCTGTGCAGAATTGAAGAAAAACATTGATGATGGAAGAAAAGTTTTTGATTCTTATAATCAAACTATAATTGTCAATAATCCGCCATTATTCAATGATTATTACTCATTAGATTATGATGGTAGGCTAGATATGAACTTGAAATTTCAGCAATTGAAAGACTACACACGTTTTCAATCCAGAGAGGACTGGTATACTTGGCGAAAACAATTGACGTCAAATTTGATTAATGAATTGAATGATAAACAGAGCAATGTTTCAGAAGATGGAAGGAACCTAGACCAAGCCGTTTCAAAATTAAAATCAATTCAGGCAAAAGCTAGCGACAAGTTACTGCGAATGAGAGAACGATTGGCTTATATTCGAAAATGCAAACAGCAATTATCACAAATGCACAGGGATGATATTAAACGTATTGAGTCGAATTTGTTGGATAACAATCAAGAAACCAAATTAATTTCTAACAAAATTGAAGCCAAGTCTAATATTTTAGCAGAATTAAATGAACATATTGAAAACAATACTCGAGAATACGAGCATACAAATTCTGAGATTAATGCGTTAAGACTACTTAAAAACTACGAGACCAACGACATCAAGGTCTTACATATCACTATGAAGTTTCTCCATAAATATACCAGGTTGAAATTTTTGGGTATGGATGGTAAGCAGACGACGTATAACTTTGATAAAACATTTACTGTCAAATTTGATTTTGGGGACTTGCAAAAGAACCTAGATATAAGTGTCCAAAAAGACAATCAAGTTACCGATTATCAAATCAAAAACAAATTCCTCCTTGACCACGTCAGTCTTCAGCTAGTTTCATTTATTAAAACTGAAAGCATTGTGGAGCAGTTTCGATTATTTTCTGAGCTTTGGAATGGGCTTAAGGCTCTCGATAAAGAAATCTACAAAATTAGTGTTGGCTGCCCAATAACTTGGAATTACATCAATGATACCATTCACTTTTCATATGTATATTGCAATTTTGAAAACGGTTACAAGTTGAGTGTAAACTGTGCATTGAGAGTAAGAGATCTTCTTGATTTCAGCAACTTAACCAAGGTAGAATTGGAAGTTTTACGAGGTACTTCTCTAAAGAAGAATGTTATTCTTGACGATTTAGCAAAGGATATGTACCAAAGCAGAGTTGTTTGCCGATCAACTTTTGAGAAACTGTTGGCTAGAATCGGGATTGCATGAAAACATCAATCAAGTGTTCCATCAAGTTCTTATGTATATTTTATATAAAATTGTATAATAATGTATCATTAGATGGGTCGTAAATAATCTACGGCTATTTGTACAAATAAAAATCGTACCAAATATGTAAAAGGATTATATTTTGAAGTTGGCATAAAGATATATTGAAAATATATCTAAATGTATTCAATTTAGAATGTATACAATAAGTTTTATATTATTACAGATAATGTGATAAATTTATATAATACCTACCCGCCCGTTCTCAAAGCAACCATCTAAAACATAGATTGTAAACAAGCATGCAAATTTAGTGAAGTCAAAACTGAATTAAAACAACCATTTTAATGAAATCTAATCATAAGTAAAAATAGATATCGCATCATAAGATATGCTTCGTAAGATAGATGATTCGTAAGATAGATGCTTCGCATCATATGCTCCGCCTGTGTTAATGGGTAGCCCCCAAAAAGATTGTTGCAGATAAACAGACCACCATAACAATGACACCATAAATCGACAAGGCCAAACCACCATATTTACAAGCCCTTTCCAAATTATTTAACGAAGTAGCGCCATTAATTGGTTTAATCAACATGTAACCAAACAACCCAGGCAAAATGAACGAAATACTAGTTGATCCTGTAGACCCGACAAACGCCAAAACCTTAGCCAATGATTTAACAGTAATGGCCACTAAATAACTGGCAATGACAATACAGGTGGTGATGATGTAGAATTTTTTAGTGGTCAAGGGAACAATAATAGGATCATGGCCATCAGAATCTTGAGCCCCCTCCACAGGGGTGGTACTGATAAAAGAACCATCTGGATTGACTGAATTCAACGACTCTATATCTGATTCCAAACTAGTATAAGCCTGGCGGTCGGTGGTGCTTCTAAATTTAGCCTTGAGACCACTAGACAAAAAGTAGATAACATGATTGACTGAGGATCGACAAGGGTGGCACTGCAAGGGGAAGGACAAACTGACCATAAGGACGATACACATACGTCCAATCAACGACAGAATAAACTTGCTGGGGTACATGGTGATGATATTGGCATTGACAGAGTTACCAAAGGTCATGTAACCAAAAATGCCCACAATCAAATAAGAAAACGCAGCAATGGAAATCGCATTTCTAATAATACAATTTGACTGTCTAGTAGCCGAACCATCTTCATCGCTTGGTTTCAATTCATTGATAATAGCAAACATATTTTGATGACAAGTGTAAGCAAATACGAAAATAGGAAACGAAGATAATGTCAGACTAATAGATTTAGGACCAAAGTAATCGATAACTTTGTTATCTATAGGAATATCACTGAACCAGTAATGGTCCACCACAAGACATATCAAGTAAACAATGGAAAAAAGGGCAATTATAGAAGTATACTGTAAGGAAGACATCTTCTTAAGATAAGATAACGGAGTCACAATAACCACCATAAAGATGGTAATCCAGAAATTCCTCTCCAAAAGCCACGCATGCGTGGCACCCAAAGTCTCCATAATTTTCGGCATTAAATCACCAATAACCACCAAATACGAAACACCTACACCGAAGCATTTAATAGAAATAGCCAAATCAAATAAAATAGATAATTGCGGGTAGGTCAATTGGGCCAAACTGAAATAAGAAACAGCACCTGTTTGTTGGGTATATTTAGCCACTTTATTCTGTAAATAAAGCCCAAAAGCAGAAGTGGAAGCCGACCAAAGAATCAAGATTGAACCAAAGAGCATTCCATTAGATTTCAAGCCAAAGGGCATAGCCAAAATACCAGCACCTACAATAGTGTTTAGTAAGTTGGCAGTACCTGATTGTATGTTAGCTTTAGCCATCTCATCAAAATAACCTAACGAATGGTAGATAGTTAAATAATTGTGTATATATTTTATTCACCAGAGCTTTAAATAAATTTTGTTATCATCAATTTCAATCACCTGATGATGAATTAAAAATTATTAAAAGGTTTATAAATAGAAGATTAGAATAGAGAGAAGAGTAGATAGATAGATAAAGTAAAAGCAGTAACCATATTAAACACTAACCACTAATACTACCCAATTTCTAATTATTTATCATCTATCTATATTGATGTTTGTTGCGCTACCATTTACTTAAGATAAGACAGAGATAGAGACATAATAGCAATGTTAAGATAGCAATGTTGGGATTATAAGGGACAAGTTAGTTACTTCTATAGTTACTTCTACTGTTAGTTCAATTGTTAAGTTCTACAGTTCCATTTTATCTCTGGTCATGTCACTTGCAAAGTCATGCAAATGTCAATTGCTGCAAAAATTTAATGATTCATGGAGTTTAAAGGATTTACAAGGTGATAACCAAAACATGGGGTATGATAGGATATTATTGTTGTATAAAGTAAATGGGTATGGGTTTAGTTTGTAAGAGGCCTGTGCAAGTTGGGGATTCACATTTAGTTGCCATTCTGAAGATGGTGATAAAATAGATTGTTTTTGTAAGTCCTCCAGGGCAATATTGTAAATATATACAAAAATCACTAAAAGTAACCAATTCTAAATTTAACAGATTTTGTCGGCATGTTCTTGGTAGGTGTTATCGCTTTAGAGGTTGTGGAATTTATTGATATGGCTAGGTTTAACGAATATTTTTAAGATGCGGGCAATATAAAAATACACCTTAAATATTTAGCTTTGCCCCGTAAAATATAATGATAAAGATAAGCTTGAAATAAGCTCTACAGTTCGTATAAACTTTGCACCATCTTTGGCGATAGAATATAAGCAGTCCCACCACTAGCAACTACAGTAGTGCCGTTATTATCTCCCTCAAGTACTTTTCTTGCGTTACCTTACATCAATCTTCCTACATGATTTCAATTATAGATTTGTAATTTTTACGACAATAAAAAAAATATAAAATATATAAAATACATTCAACCGTACAAGCAACGATAAAGCAAATACACAATAAAGAATAGAACAAACATTTGACCATAAACAATTACCTAGTAGCAATATTCATAATTTTCAATGACAGGAAGTGAAGTAAAGAATACATTCTTATTCTTCTTCCAGATTTTTTTATCAGTATTCGGCTTAAAATAATAACCACCCGGCTAAAAATGCTAACAAAATTAATAACACAGCTAATTGTATGGAAATACCTTGGATTGGTTCGGTAGCTATCACCTTTTGTGGTTGATAATCACCAGAAGATACTTGTTTTTCGGATTGAACTGGGGCTGGAGCTTGGTATGATTGGGCAACTGGTTGTTGTTGTTCAACTGGTTGTGATCTAGCTTGTTGTTGTTGAACTGGTTGCGATCTAGCTTGTTGTTGATTATCATTGTATGTATCTCTAACTTCTGCTCCTCTCGATCCACCATTGGAATAATCACCATTAGAACGGTTGTTGTGGATAGCAGCAGCTCCGGCACCGACACCGGCGGCGGCAACACCAGCTCCAGCGGCACCTGCAGCAATACCTCTATGGTCGTCATGACCAGAGCTTCTTGGTTGGTCTTCGTAATTATCATCGTATGATCTATCATCATCAGTAATGAAATAATTGACTTTCAATTTTCTCGAGACTAATTGATCACCGAATTTTTGTTCTAATTGAGACCATTGGTCGGAAACGCGGGAGGAATCACGTACATCGGGTGCTGGTAATGAAACAATCAAGAATTTATCTTTACATTTATAATCTTGGGGTAATGGTTGGGCAAATCCTTGTAAAATGATTGAAATTTCGGCTGATTCATTAGGGTATATCAAACCAGCATTGGGTCTGACACAGTATAATTTTGGGGCTGTGGTTTTAACTTTGAAAGCTAAAGGAGTATTGGAATTGTTAGAAAGTTGAAGGTACTCAGTGGTTTGTTGAGTAAAAGAACCTAGAAATGTTAGTAAAGAACAAAAAAAAACGACTCTAGAAATAACAAAAACTCAAGCAATGAGCAATTCTGGAAATATGATTTTTACTTATTTTCCCTGATCGTAACGGGGCAAACGCGTTTAATTCACTGCCTCATAATAAACCATTTATCTCATGAATAGTCCAGCGAACAGGTGAAAAATGAAAATAATGGTGATTGACAAAATTACCCGATTGGGTAATTTAACGTGTTTTTTGAAAAATGGCTTGTAGTGACAAACTGGTGAATTGTGATAAATTAAAGAATCGTAGTGTGATAGTCATAGTTCGATTAAATGTAGTACAATCGGGAAATTGACGAAAATGGTAAATTTAGGAAAGCCAAAATTTAATTGAATGATAACCAAAAAATCTACAATGGGAAATAAAACATAAGCGAATAGGGTCAAATCCTAATTCAAAAATTGACATATTCGTTTCAATTCTAAACCGCTGTGAACTACTTCTGGTCATCTCGCTCCATCGAACAATTGTGATAATTTCCAATTTCCCGATGCAAAACCGAGGCCAACATCAAAAATCCACCAGTATCAATCCATATCAATTCTAATCTCTCCTAATATATTCTTTCCATTCAAACAATCTATCAATTCCTTCAAGCAATCTGTCAATGCGCAATCAAAACAACCATAGCAAACGAAACAATTCACCGACAATTAGCATTGCGATAAGATATGAGCAACTGTAATACAACTGCAGTGATAAACATCCAATATAAGAACCATCAAAAGCATTTATCCACATTAAATCAGGTTGCCCCTTATTCATATCCTGAGTAATCTCCTAAAATCCCCTCCTTTTAAACATCAATACATACCTTGAAATTCCAAAACACTAGGTGAAATATCCATTTTTTAAGTATCTAAGTTAATATAAGTCTACAAGTAAATCTAATAAGATGACTAGATTAACAGATAAAAGATTATGATGTCAAAAATGCCAACAGGCAAAATTTCAATTGAAATTAAATCGCACTCATAAAAATGTATGGTAGTGCATATAAGTTGTATAATTTCATTTAGTGTGTGAATTTTTCCCCATTATTTAATGTCTCCATATGATAATTGAGCATATGGAGCATATGACGAACTATTTAGTTAAGTTATTACTTAATTAGGTAACTACAAGTAGAATTATTTTCATTTTAACCCCATACTTAATATAGTAGTATCATTATACTCTATTGTTTCTCATATTACCTCGGTAGTTACATTACCATAACACTGTTTAGTTAAAGGCTCCCTCATATATTTTTAGTGCGACCTTATAGCAAGCCATCTCTGGCTTGCTCTGGCTTGCTCTGGCTTGCTATCTCTACAGTAGATGTTGCTGGTTTCAGGGGATTTCTCCATTTATAGGATTGTTAAAACAATCAGATTGTTCCTCTTTCTTTTGTAAGCGAATTTTAATTGGACTTTTCACCTATTGATAAAGGGGAATGCATCTACATTGTTGTCGATTTGGGGTATGACTGGCGAAGGATGATTTGATTTGCCTGGCAACATACTACAGTGGTACTTTAATTATGTTTATAAGTATATAAAGTCGGAATATGATATTCGGTTTGACAGGTCGTTACTCTCTCATACAGCCTCGTATTTGATTAGGTGACGTATTTTATAAGATTGATCTTCAATTAAATATCAGGATGGCCATGATAGACCGACAATTTGCTGGATTCTTATATCATTAAACGTATAATAAATAACTGTATACAGTTGATGCATTATCATATTGGGTATATTTTTATTCAATTGTCAATTGGTTTTCAGTAACAACATTTTTTTAAGTGTATATTAGATCTATTTTGTATAAGTATAATGAGTATTTATCTAAATATTCTTGTATCCATGACCCCATATATCGCTCCATCAATCAATTGAGAAATAAACAATCAGATGCTAAAATGGTTACTTTTTCAATTAATTATTGATTATTTCTTCAGTCTACCTATAAAACTCGTTGACCTACGGATGACCACGGTTATCATGTAACTTTTCAATCCAGAAGACCCGACTTGTGTTCTTTTGAGGTAGATGATGAAAACACCAGATTGAGGGAATACGAGGTGGATTGGAAAGGCACCTATTTCGAAGCAGGAATTAGTATGGAGAATTCATAGAATCCCAAGTTGTATAAGTTGTAATTGTTACTATTTTATGTCAGTCTGTATTAGTTTAATGAATGTGTGTATAAACATGTGTAACTTTTGTAATATTATTAGGGGGTAATTTCTTCTATTGGAAATATCTAATTTCGACTAATATGACCTGGCCAATTTTGATATATTTTTAACAAATTAGAGATATTACTAGTTGAAATGCTATACCTTAAGGGGAGTAATATGAGAGCTTTGCGTCAACAAGATCATAGACCAGATAAACTACCATTGGGTATAACACTACACAACCATTGATGCATCGAAAGGATAAATTGCCCTATGAATTCTGAATTTGACATTTTAACCTGGGATAGAGATGATATATTTAGATTTTATATGAGAGTCCACAACAAGACCCACATTACAATTGCTTAATGTGTACTTATATTTTTACATATTATTTATGATCTAACTTAATAATCGTCACCTTTGGTAACCACTTCTTTCATATGTGGATGTAACAAAATGGTGTGTTCGAATTGTGCGGTGTAACTACCTTTTGTGTCTACGATTGGAGGATAATCTTCGACTATACCGGCTCTGACCAATTGGTTCAATGCTAACAAATATTTATCTTCACCGGCTCTTTCCAAGTATCTTCTACACCAAGGTAAAGTACCGAAATTAGATTTGATGGAGTCTAATAATTTGCCACATCTTTCAGTTGGGACTCTGATGGAATCAATGTTTTGGTTTAAGGCGTAGTGAGAACAGTCACCTTCGGGTAAGACAAACCCTCTACCGGTGGATCCGAAAGTTTCAATGGCAAAAGTTTCACCTTCTTCCATCTTGGTCATGTCACCATTGGCGACAATGGGTACGGTTTTACCACTATGGATGACGAAATCACCAATATTGTGACCGTTAAGATTTCTGATACATTTGATGGGGATTAA
>JAXQKE010000056.1:0-68771 GCA_037042355.1 Candida sp. Y128-05E | reverse complement strand
AAATTCTATAGTCTCTCCTTGAACTTAGTGTCAGCATAATATTTTAGAATTCTTTGTATATTTAGTTTTGTTACAGAATAATTATTGATTCAATTTTGTGTAACCCAATTTTTTTAGGTGGCAGTTTTCAAAGTGCTGCAAAATCAACAATTTTTTGATTCTATATCAAAAATGACCACAACCGTCAACAGTTTCAATATTAGAAAGTTCTCTAGTAGACCCGAAGAGGGCAAGGAGTGGGTCCACTACCCCCAAAGATCAGATTTGTTAATCAATTTCGTGTTGGGTATGGACGAAGCAAGAATATCTGTTACTTGGAGAACTCAGACATTGGTACATAATACTGGTTTAGAAATGGAGTGAAATAATTAAAAACTAACAAATAGCAACGAGTCTCTCTTATTTTGAAATATCGCTATTTGGTTTCAATTGTGGCCAAATACCCTTGTATTGGTTATAAACAAAAAGACTATCGAGGAAATGTTGTGGGTAGATTTCAAGTTAGTTTCAATGATAGGAAAACTTACGACGACTTTGTTATGTACTTGAGAGATGAATTGAAGTTAATTGTGGATGACAGCCTGGTGGCCCTTTCAGATTCTCAGGCCATTGGTGACAGTTTTGATTCACAAAATTGGGTTGAACCAAGTCAAATAGAAACGAACGAGACCAAATGTGATAACCGCTACTCCAACAATATCTACACTCGCCATTTAGAGGCGGATTTCCAAGCATCAATAAATCTTTCGAAACAGGAGATTCATAGATCACAAACCTTTGCAATCCCGAAACTGAATGTTGCAATTTCATCTAAAGTGATTCCAACCAAGAGAAATCATACAAGTTGTGACCTTTATTATCAGCATCAAAATTCAAATGAGCAATCCAAGGTTATTGTAAAGAAACAATCACAAGAATTTCTAAATGATGTATATAGCGCTAGACAACAGAGTAAGATGACTACTGTTGACCAACAGGAACATCTCTCTGTACCAGCCACACCTCAGAAAAGTCAACACAAACCTCAACAGTTACCCCCTAACACTACATTTGACATCTCCCATTTGAAATGCTCACAATCACAGGTAGCTATCCCTGATATTTCACAAAATGCTTCCTCAAATATAATCTCCAATACCAACTTTCACAAAGTCAATGGGTCAACAACAAATGCAGACAACAAACCCTCAAGATGTGGAAATTGCAATACTCCTCAATCATGGACAGTAGTTGATGGGAAAGTTTTATGCATTATTTGTGGAACACTAGGAATGGATATTTTGAATTTAGATAATTGGAATCCAAAGGAGTTACAAAATTCCCTTGAATCAAATTCAAACGATTGGCCAAACTATATCCCGAAAACTTTACATTCACAGCTGAAAGTCGGTGCAATACCTCAAGTCCTCACACCCAATGCCACACCCGAGAAGATGAATAACCATTCGAATACTAACAGCCAACTTCTGTGTGAGAGAGAAAACGAATCAATTGGGAACTTAAAACCAGAACCAACCATTGAAGGTTTACTTAAGATGAATAATGAGAGTCAAAGGGAATTTATTGCGCTGGCATTGAAAGATCCGCTATTTGTCAAGTTGGTCAGAAGAGTTGATACAATTTTGGGTCAGAGATCAGGATAGTAATCTACCATACCAGCGAATTAGAATATATATATATCTTATCTATTAGAATCCTCTATAATCAAATCACTTCTATAATAACTCATTAACCGTAAACCTTTCTCCAAGTTTTAACTACTAGCCCATCACTAAGAATGACATCACCCTGTATTAGTTCATAATTCAAGATCTGTGGCAATAAAGAAAATTTGACATACCAATACCCAATACACAAACCAATAGTTGCAATAGATAGAATTGCATACGATGGCCAGTTTTGAAGGTCCTTTGGATTGGGACTAGTATGACCAGTAAGTGGCGAAACTATCAAATAGATAGAAACGAGTATCACTAACATAGATCCAAACTTACTTGCCCTAATTGGGGAACGAATTTCCTGATATTGGTGTCTTACAACAAATAATCCAATGGCAACTAATAATGTAGCAATGTTTGAGCCGTAACCTTCGTATGAAATGATATAATTGATAATATCACCATCTGGAAGTAGCACTAAAATGACCATGGTAAAGAATACGCTGAGACTAAGTGCCCTGAATGGCGCACCTAATGGCCAATTTGAAGCCATAAATCTAGAGAACGGTAAGTATCCTTCTCGGAAAACTTCCTGATTATTTCTTGAAATCAGATATAAAACAACGAATACGTTACCAGCGGCACATAGTGCTATTGAAAAAGTTAGCAATTTACGACCAACATAATAACCAAAAACCTTTTCAAATAAAATAGACCCAGCTAGATACCCACTCCCAGCAAATTCCTCGTCTGGAATGGCCAGAAGATAAGATAGATTGAGCATGAGGTAAGCGATACCGACTAAACTTAATGAAACTGGACCAGCAACTTTGAATATTTTGGTAGGATTTTCAATTTCGTTTGAAACAGTATGAACAGTATTCCAACCAGCTAAAGAGAACAGAGCTTTTATAATAGCACTAGCAAAGCTAGCAGCCGTAACTTCAGATCTCACTAATAAAACTTCATTCCAATGTAAATGATTTTCGATATGATTAATCTGCGACGGCAAAAATACCACATAAATCCCAGTAAAGATCATAATAAATAACAACCCAATTTTCATTCCACCTAGTATGTTTTGGATTCTAATACCAATTTTCAAAGTAAAACTATGAAAACCAGCCGCCATAAATAAAAATAACAATGCCGAAGTCCTAATACTGAAATAAGATGGTTCAATGCCAATTGAAGTTAAGAAATATTCTCCAAATACCAAGAGATTAGTTGTAGTAAACCCAGTGACTATCGAATAAATCAGAAAAGCTATTGTAGCTAATAATTTTGGTTTCTGATATATAAATTCCAAAAATACTTTAGTCCCACCACTTCTCGGGATGATAGCCCCAATTTCCATATAAATGTACATCCCGCTAGTAGCTACTATACCAGCGATTAACCAAGCTGAGAAAAATACCCCAACTGACCTACCACAATCTTCATATATGCCGCTTGAAATACTAAATATGCCACTACCCAACATTCGAGATACAAATAATACAATTGTTGAAAACAAGCCTAGATGTCGACCTTGAGGTAAAGTTTCCAAATCTTGTAAATACGATACCTTACCATATTTACCTATAGGCTCTTTGAACCCATTTTCTGGTAATAGAATTGTAGTCTCTGAACAACTATCTGTAAACTCATTCACGATTAGTTTTGAGCCTGAACTTTGTCCCATTAAATAACTTATAGCACTACTATTATATAAAACTCTATAAAACTCAAATACAATGTCTATACCTGTCCATGCCAGAGAAAGTATGGCCTATCCCCTAATAATCTCCCTCAGTTGTGGCTCCAAATCAGATAAGCTTTGTGCAGGTGGCTGCAAAAGAGATTACGAAGCAACGTTGCAACCAGTTACCACAAATATGAATGGTTTTATTCAAACAATACAACTCTACATGGACTTTCACTTAGTGAATTTTAAAATTGAATCTATAAAACATCTTTAAATATGAAATAATAACTGTTCATTTTGAGAAAACATTCATTTTTTAGCATTCTTATTCTTCACATAAGCTTCTTTTGCAACTTTGATTAAAGAGTCTAATTCACCACTGTTTTCACACATACCATAGAACACGGAATCTTTATTGGCAAGCAATACGTATGGATTGTCATATTCAACAACTTGACCAGCATCCATTACTAAGATTTTATCATAATCAATAATGGTTCTTAATCTATGGGCGATAGTCAAAATAGTTGAATTACCAAATTCTTGTCTAATGGTTTGTTGAATCATCGCATCTGACTTATAATCAATCGAACTGGTAGCTTCGTCAAGAAGCATGATCTTTGGATTCTTAAGTAAAGAACGAGCTAAACAAACCAATTGTCTTTCACCTTGTGATAAATTACCACCTCCTTCAGAAATTGTGGAATCAAGATTCAAAAATTTGTTTTGATTTTCATCTTCATTAACGTTACCATCGACCGGGTTTTCAGATACTAATAACACGGTAGGATCAATCAAATTCACTCTTCTTAATGCTTCAAACATGGCAGTATCAGTGTACTGATCGAATGGATCTAAGTTAGATCTAATAGAACCAGAAAACAAAGTTGGATCTTGAGGGATAATGGTGATAGCAGAACGTAAATTACGTAAACCAATTGTACTAATATCAACGCCATCAATAACAATAGAACCGGTATCTGGATCTAAAAATCTGAAGAATGCAGTAATAATTGTAGATTTACCAGCACCCGTACGCCCAACAATACCGACTTTATGATTTGGTTCAACATCGAATGTGACATTTTTGATAACTTTTGGTAAATCAGGTGAATATCTCAAGGAAAGATCCTTGACATTGATTCTACCAGTTTCTGGCCATGATGCAGGAGGTTCGGTTTCAACTATATCATATGGTGGTTCTTGCTCAACTTCAAGATATTCTTGCAATCTTTCAAATGAGTTCATATTCATTTCAATACTAGCATAAAAACGAACAATCCATAAAGCCGATTCCGAAAATGCAATAGCGTATGATAACGATAAACCTGCCATACCAGCATCAATCTTTCCAACTGAAAGTAAAACAAACGTACCTGCGCAAAGCATAACTAACGAGCCGACAGCATCAATTCTGATTGACAACCATCTATTAGCAACCCATTTATAAAAGAAAGGGGCATTATTTTTATCTATAGCTTCCACATTTTGTTTCATGAATCTAGATTCTATACCATAAGCTCTAATTGTAGCAACACCATTCAAAGATTCTTGAAAATGCTGATGGATTGGTGATTTTGTAATTGATTCAAATCTATTCAATTCACGCGAAAGTGTGATATAAAAGTAACCAACCAAGTAATATAAGAATGCAATAATAAAAGCAAAAACTAAAAATCCGGGGGTAATAAAAGTGATTAATACCAATGTAGAAATACACTGAACAAGGCACATAAATGCACTTTCAGCAAAAGGAGTTAATTCTTGATCAACAGCTTCCACGTCTTTGGAAAAACGATTCATAATTCTACCAATAGGGGTTTTGTCGAAGAAACGTAGTTTAGCTCTCAAGATTCTAATTAAAACATCTTCGAATATAGTATTGGAAGCTTTGATACCAACAAAGAAAGTAAGAACAAGTCTAATACAAGCCACTATCGCATAAAATAAACCGATAACACCATAAATTGTAATATAATACATAGTTCCATGGTTGTCTTTGAAAGTTTGAACAGCTTCGATATTGGTCTTTATGAAATTGTAAGTAGTAGAAACATATGGAATACCTTTTGCTTGAGCAATTACCTCGTATGACCCGCCAGCAAGACTGCGAATTACGCCAGCAGCACCTTCACTACTGACTGACCATTTCTTTAACCAGAATGATTGAAACATGAAAATAAATTGGGAACATACAAAAAATCCCAAGATAACAAACCACATACCAAATCCACCAAAGTAGCTTGCATAATCAAAATATACAGAAACTCCAACGACACCTTCAGCTTTATTTTCGTCTTCAATTAGTTTACCATCGTGTTCAGTGTCCTCTTCATCATCAGGTTTACTAAGGTCTTTCAATTTCTTTTCAATGGCTAAAGCTTTCATGTTTAATTCTGCAGTAGCATCACCCAAATTCTTCAAATTCGCCGATGAGGCAGTACGTGAACTCATGACAGATGATTTAACTAAATCATCATCTCCAAGATCTCCAGATTCCAACAATTTTTCAGGAGTACCTTGACTCTTCACTTTACCATTATCCATAGAAACAATCCATGCTGCATTAGATACAGTCAATGCAACATTATGGGAAACCAAAATACAAGTTCTTCCTTCCATTAACTCCCCTGTTACACAGTTCTCATAAATCCATAAAGCAGTATGCGAATCAACAGCAGATAAACAATCATCTAATAACACATGTTTGGAGTTCGAATACAATGCTCTGGCCAAAGAAACTCTTTGTTTCTGACCCCCAGATAATGTAATTCCCTTTTCACCAATTTCAGTAGCATCACCAGCACTTAAAATCTCAAGATCCCTCGATAATCCACATGCATTAATCACAGCTTTATATCTTTTCTCATTAAATGGAGCAACAAATATAATGTTATTTTTGATTGTATCATTTAATAACCATGGTGCTTGTGAACAATACGCAACGGATTCAGTCAAACCAGTAGCAGGATCAATAACTAAATCATCACGAGGAATTATACCAGGTAAGAAAACTTTACCACTAGTTAGTTCCATTTCACCTAGCAAAGCTAACAACAACGATGTTTTACCAGAACCAGTTGCACCAATAATAACATTTAATTGTCCGACTTTGAAAGAAACATTTATATCACGTAATTTGAAATCAATATCAGATTTTGAATTCCAAGAAAACGAAGCATTTTCGAAACCAATTTCCGGGGAATTTGGACCTCTTTCATGATCCAATTGTTCGTACTTACTTGTCTCTTCTTCATTTAAGAAATCATCAACTCTATCAAGGGAAACTTTCGATTGAATAAGAAATGCAGTCATCTCAGATAATTGATCTAATGGAGTTCTTAATAAAGTAAACAAAGATAACGCAGTAAATGCAATAGGAGCAGTTAAGGTATTTCCTTCGACGATAGTGTAACAGTAAAATGAAACCAAAGTAACTAGGGTTGGAGACATAAACCAAAGGAAAGCACCAATGGCCCAAGAAATTGTTCTAAGTTTAAGATAATAAATTTCTTCGGATCTAACTTTCATTACATTTTCATAAAACTTATCTTCCCAAGCAAAGAATTTAATAATTCTGATAGCATTGAAGGTTTCATTTAACTTTTGAATTCTTTTATCAGTTATACCCAACATTGTCTTTTGGATTTCTGCCTGATAAGTAGCAATTTTATAATTAAGTGGCAATAATGCTACAATACCAAGGGACCCAACCAAGGCTGACCAACCAAGAAGTTTATATAACAACACAATACAAATAACTAGCATAATAATAGCAGCAACAAAGAAATGTAAGTAGCCGCAAATTTCCGAGACTTTAAACGCATCAACCGACATTAAATTGATGATAGCACCCAATTCAGCCGTTTTAGCAGTGGAAGCTTTTGATTCTTCGGAAGAATCATCATTCTTACCTTGGACTTCTTTAGCTAATTCGTCGGCTTCGCCTTCTTCATCACCTTCAACTTCTGCCACGGTGATTCTTCTTCTGAGAGCTTTTGCGTAAACTTCTCCAATGATAATAGCCTTCATTCTCAAACAAACTCTTCTACCCAAGAACAACGAGCAACCGGAGGTGATTGAGTCAGCAATTTTGCACATTGGCATTAACACAACAAAAGTCCAAGCGAGAGATTTTGGGTTTGTTATGGGGTCATCAACGTATTCCAAGATTCTTTTCAACAATAAAGTGGGAACGAAAATAATCATTGAATCTAAAACAGCGAAAAAACTTTGTAAACCAAATAAAAATTTGAAATGAATGAATAATTTAATGGGGAATGACTTGATGGCGGTGTAAGATTCGAACGATTTCAAAACATTGAGCGCATAGTCGTCTTGTCTCAATCCCCAAATATCAGTAATTTTCAAAGGTTTTCTAGATGCTAACAAGACCAAAGGATCAATCCAGGAATAGGTGATGAATGAAATGATGGAAGTGACGTTTTCTGGAGAAGGAGTCGTACCATCGGAATTTATATAAATCTGAGAAGGCTTGTCTCCTACTTTAGCTGTAAAATTCAAAGTCAACAACACAAAAGCGATGACCGAGTTTATAATATAATATTGGAAAACGATCGGATTTAATTTATCCTGTTTGATCAAAGCCGATCTAAACAACAAGACATTGGCAAAGATATTGAAGAAATAAATTGCGGTTGAATGAACCCATAAACTGGGTAATTTGATATTGACCTTATTAATGTTGATGATTCTAATGGAGACAATGACAAAATTGTACAACCAGAATAACAAAATAATCAAGTTTACAGGGTATTTGAATTCTTTAATAAAAGCGGGTACAAAAAATAACCCGACCGATGCTATCAATTCTAAAGTTACTAGAAGGTACTCCAAACTGACTCTCAATCTATCACAAGTAGATTTGAACACTTCTTGAGTGTGTCCATGATCACTACCATCAACCTTAGTATCAGGCAAACCTTTTAAATCGAAATGACGCGCCTTTAGGGAAAGTTTAGTAGTATCATCATTATCTAATGAACCATATGCAAAGTTGTCAGCCATCAACGGCTCATCTTCTTCCAACTGAATCCGCTTTCTTCTTCCTTTCCAACTTGTAAACGACTTTATCACCAATACCAGCAATGAAATAGTTCCAATTATCAATGGCGGATATAAATCCAACTTATGTCGAGCACATTTAGTAATGTCATCGTAGTCCCATAGACTATCGCATTTAGAGAATGCTGATTGCAGATGTAACATCTTAATAAAATAAACCTATAAGGATGAAGGAAAAGGTTTTACGATAATTTGTGCCAATCTCTCTATATATATGCTGCAGCCGAAAAAAGCTCCTAACTTTTAAGATGCCTTGCGCTACATGCAGTTACTGATTAGAATTACTTAAGCAGGTTGAAATGGGGGATACATAAAAGATAGGGAAGAGGTAATAGTAATAGACTTAACTGGGTGAATGAACATATTCATCCACTTTTGTAAAATTTAACCCCAGAGATAAGATAATTCTAGGTTGTATTAAGATAACCATGAATTGAGTTTCACTAGATTAATTAGGATTTACATTGTCAACAATAGATATTTTATGACTCACAAGAAGGATTTTGCTATCTATGTTTACTATGTAAAGTTTATTTCTAGTGTTGCTAGATTTGAAATTAATACCAACTAAGTGAACGGCTCCAAATTTCGCATTTATCGTCGGTACGACTGGCTCTGGAATTGGAATTGGAAATGTAGATCTGGAGATAGGTGTTACCAGAGTAACTTGGAGGGTATAATTTGATATAGCTTGGATTTGATTTGACCGTTTAGTAAAGTGTTATAATGGTGGCATATGCCACTGGTGAAATGTAGTATGTAGTTTACAAAAATCTAATCCAGGATAGATTGGAAAATACCTTGGAGGTATCTTAGATCTGGATATGTCTTATTAGAGGTAGTTTAGATTACTTTTGGGTTTGATACTGATTGTGATTATATAGCAACACGCACTTGCAGAAATAACAACCGTGGATTTCTCCTGATACTCTTTGACTCATACTGAGAGGAGAAGATTATTTTGTACAAACTTTTAAGCCTACTTTTTATCGTGGTTATCTACGTAAACTCACGTTGATTAAGGAAGAGAATGTTTTGTTTCAAGCTTGGTCTCTGCAAATAACCAATGTTATATATACCATTTACGAACCAATTATTGGGGGTTGGGTCTATATCACTTTAGATTAGAATAAATGTTGTAATTTCTTTTTCTCGTTTTTGCAACCAATGATGTACGAGTGCAGCGCAGAGACGAAATTAAATTCGGAGCAAATATGAAGGAAAGAGGGAAGGCATACGAAAGAATACGGGGACGGGTCTGGAAAAGTCATGTTGATAGTAATTCAGTTGAAAACTGTTTAAACAATTATTACAATTGTTTGTTCCTATTGCTTCAAAACAGTTTACTATTACTACATTTTTTATACGTTACTTTTTGTTTATTAATATGTTATTAAGTTTACAAGATTAAATAGCTTAATCTTGAGTTTTTTGAGTACCACGTAATAAACCAGTTCTTCTAGCAGCGATTAAACCAGCTTTTTGACCTGGAACAGCACCTCTAGAAATAGTTGAAGCTTTACCAATATGTTGATGGTTACCACCACCATGAGGATGGTCAACTGGATTCATAGCAACACCTCTGGTTTTAGGCCATGAGTGTCTCTTGACTTTGTATTTGTGGAAAGCTCTACCAGCTTTCAATAATGGTTTATCAATTCTACCACCACCGGCAACAACACCAATAACACCTCTGGCATCGGAAGAAATGATTTTCTTGGAACCGGAAGGTAATTTAACTCTGGTTTTGTTTTCATCTGGGTTGTGTCCAATAATGATAACGTAGTTACCGGAAGTTCTACCTAAAGCACCTCTGTCACCTGGTTTTTCTTCAACATTGGAGACAATGGTACCTTCTGGCATAGAACCTAAAGGTAAGATGTTACCGACATTTAAAGAAGCTTTTTTACCAGCGTAAATGAATTGACCAGTGTAGACACCTTCATTAGCAATGAAAGTTTCTTCTCTTAATTTGTACTTGTAAGGATCTCTGAAGACAACTTTAGCTAATGGAGCACCACGACCTGGATCATGTAAAATTTGTTTGACAACACCTCTGATGTAACCGTGTCTTTCAGCATAATCTAAAGTTCTTAATTTGGCAGCACCCTTTCTCAATCTGGTGACAGCAGTGAAGACAGAACCAGCACCTTTTCTTTGATTTCTGATTACTCTACCTATAGATTGTTAGTAAATTGGACCTTATAGATTCCATAAACGATAAGCATAGTCAAATATCCTCTAGTATTTAAATCATCTCAATTCAAAATCTCCAATGTCATCAGAATTACTTCAAATTAAATCGTTAAAACTGGAGAGTATATGGCTGCCTTATGATTTCAATGTGTATGTGCTATCGTATCGTTTATAACCCCATTTTTACATACCCATTATCCCTTAGTAAGTTAAAATAATTTACCAGTTCAATAAAAACTTAATCCCAGTGAGAATTGAAAATTTTCAATATGTCACGTGAACAAAAATAAAATTCAAAAGTGGTCATAGTCACGTGTGACCAACAAGGGTACGCAAACCCTAAAGCTGTCAATTATACGAACAAAAACTTTTATTGGAGAGAATATACAATAGTAACCTAACAACTATTCAGATGTTTCAGTTTTATCCTCTTGTGCGGATTCTGCATCTTTTGGAATTCTGGTGTCAATAGCAACATCAACTATAATAGGTCTTCCATTGACTTCTTTACCATTGAATTCAGCAACTGCTTGTTTTTGAGTTTCATGATTAGGGAATTTGATAAAGGCTATTCCCTTGTTCATGATTCTTCTATTTTTTTGAGATTTCAAAATATGATATGGTACCTTTTTAATTGGTACATGAATCCATTTAGGTTTCAAATCTTTGAAAATGGAGTTCAAGGTTTTAACATTAACTCTATAATCCAAGTTGGTGATAAAAATAGTATCTTCTGATGGGTTCCCTTCAGGTACTTTAACATTTTCATCGTTAGTACTAGATTTTTCAGTAGATTTTTCAGCTTTGCTTTCCTTTTCGGCTTTCTTGGCCAAGTAAGCTTCTTTTTTCGCCCTGTAGACTTCATTTCTAGCTTCTTTTTCTTCTGGTGTAGGTGGTGGAAGAGCCTTCTTGATGAAAATCACTCTTTTCTTGAACTTTTCACCATTATACTGGGCTATGGCCTTGTCTGCATCTTCCTTAGTAGGAAATTGGGCAAAGGCAAATCCCAATTGTCTAATTATTGGTTTTTCGGGGTTATGGGCGAGAGTTTTAGTGGGGATTTCAACATCGGTGCTAGAATTGTTAGTAAAGTTTAAAGAGTAGGCGAAGCGACGTGGATGGAATACCTGAAAGAATAACAGAATAAGATTCGATAATAATCAATGTCGATGCAGTCAATTGTTTGATTGTTTGGTCGTTTAGTGAAGATGGTGGCGATGTAAAAGCTGGTTTCTTTAAGAATTTTCAGTAAAATAGCAGATTTAGAAGACAAATGTTCTGCTCATGAGTAGCTGTTTGCAAAACATCACTCCGTTTGAATTTCTCTATAGCCACATTCTCAAGTAATAAGGGCCCCAGGATTGATCGTACTAGCAAGTAAATACCCTACCAAAGGGAAACTTAGATGCATAACAATCATTTCTGAAACAACAGAAGATCCACCTCAAAAGGAAACAGAAACTAACGTAACGAGTGACCCACAATTGACTAGAGTTTTATAAGTCGGCACAGAGACCAATCAATTGATTGATCAACAGGTGATAAAAGTACAAAATAGTACCTACTAGAAACCTCCGCCAAGACTAGAAAATAAAAATTATGCCCAGTGGGGTGATACCCTCCATCCCCTCAAAGTCGACGAAAGCAATGATCAAAATCCTTGATTAATGATCCGTACATTGTAACATAGCCAAACATTGCCCAATAAATCTTAGTCAATTGATCCTTTAGATCAATTGAATGATCAATAGGCAAATAAATCTCTTAAATCTCCTCTATTAAATCGCCACTTGATCCGATCACTCTTAACAATTCCATCTATTCCACTATTAGTCCTTCCATTTGAAATATCCCTCCAATTCCATCCAACATATTCTATACCACTTTATCTTCCATTATACATACACATTGCAGTCCTTGAACAAGTCCTTCAATTCGTCGACGGTTGATTTGAAATCAACGTTACCAATGTAAATTCTTTCTTCAATGACGGGTTTATCAGATGACATGATGTTTGATTAGATCTAAGATAATAGGAGTATACAATCGATAACAAAAAAGAATTGATTGGTTGTTTAAACTTTTGGTGGTAAAATGATTGAAATGGAAAATGAGTTTTTGAGACTAGCTGTTTTTTGGGTGGGTGCAAAATCACAAAATAAAAAGAGCAACGGAAGGAAGAGAAGGAAGGAAGGAAGGAAGGAAGGAAGGAAGGAAGAGAAGGAAGGGGAGGGAGAATCGAATTAAATCTTCTATTGATAAAATCTTGATGAACTTGGAAATTCACTAATATAAGTTTCTTATGATTCCCAAGGAACCATTTGACCAAGTTAAACTTATTCCAACCTTAGGTTACTTTCCCAGTAATCCTTTTTCTTTTCATTTTTCTTACTTCATCAACCTAATAGGATCTAAACATAATACATAACTTTTGTAGGCAGTGTAAACAATCTCGATAATGTATATACAAAGATAAGGAAAGGAGAGAATAAACTAAACTCAAATACTGGGAAAAGTGACAGGCAACTAGCAAGTAAAATAAATAGTTAGCTATAACTTTGTTATAATATTTTGTATTTTATCACCTAAGGTTAAGATTTACCATTTCATCCAATCGTATCAAAGTATTAACTATTCTATTAATTCAGGTACAGCATACTTACGTTTTCTTTAAATTAATATATATTGACTTGTTTGTTATATTAATATATATTTTGACATATTTATAATCTAATGATTTAAATAAAAACGTTTTATATGCGGAATGTATTCATGGTAAACCATGAATGGGAAGATAATGTTCATGGTATATCTATTTCAATTTATGAAATAATCTTGGGGCTACACAATCATTAATACAATGTTGTAAATGGAAGAATTCTTCAACACAATCTTCTTTATAACTTTTGTGGGCATAATCTTCTTCTTCCATTTCAGCTTGAACTCTTTCAACACAATGGTCGAAGTGGTGGATGAAAGGTTTACAGGCATCGGTGTTTTTACATTCTTCAGTCAAAGTGTTTAATGGATCAACCAATTCATCTTCATCTTCATCATCTTCATCATCTTCATCATCTTCATCATCTTCATCATCTTCTTCTTCGTCTTCTTCTTCAGCTTCTTCAGGAGCATCAGCTTCTTCTTCTACTTCAACAACTTCAACATCTTCTTCTGGCTATAGTAGTTAGTAAAATGAAAAGTATCACTAGTAATCTTGTATACATACTTCTTCAGCGTGGACGACAGGAGCCACCAAATCCAAAATAGAGTTTAAGAAAGACATGATATAGCTTCAATTAAGTGATAGTTAACTAGTGTGTGTGTGATTGAAGATTCTATTTACTGGTATTAGAATTTTTCGTCTCTATACACTCCCTGTTTGGTTGAGATTCACTTTCAATTAGTTGTAATTCTTTTTATTGGTTCATTTGAAGTCACGTGGATAAGGAAGAGAGTGATTAACAGGATGGGGTATTAGTATATAGGTGGGATGAGTAGGATTAGGGTAGTTACCATTGGCGTAGTTATACAACCCTACAGATAGTTTTTAGTCTTTTTTTCCCTTTTCCTCGTCCATAATATTGTTTACTATCGACATTACAATGCAAGCTTTTATGGAGATAACTGTAGCAGCTAGTTTTCATGGTAGGTTTATTACATTGGCATATATTATTAGCTTCAAACCCCGATTTATGGTATAATAGCTTGTAGTTCCAATTTTAAACGGTTTTTAGTTTGGGTGCAAAAATGTTGAAATTCAGTAAATAGCAATCGAAGTATTAAAGAATGAATACAATACTACGGATGAGAATAATACTACACATCACCTACAAATCGAACAATATACCATAATCAGACTCTTTTCCCATGTTGTTTCCCATACTTGGTTGGATAAGGGTATTGAATATAGATGCGACTTTTCCATAATCGTACTCTGTATCATTCTGGTATTTAATACTATATCTAAACTTTCTAATTAAGATATCTCGACAAAGCTCTTTTAGTAATAATTATATATGCTAATCAAGTTTCATTGAAACCCAAGTAGTGGAATTTCATTCATTATTGAGAACAATGTCAAGGGGGTACCATTGTATTACCTCCTAAGGTCAGTGTATTGTTGAACCCTCATGAAAATTCTTGCATTAATGGGTATCAATAGCTAGCTTAACCATACTGTTGCGTCATGCGCTTGTACCCTTAAACTATAAACTGTTCGATTTTATTACAGATAACATTTGGTTATTGTACATAAATAATGCAAAACATAAACTAATTAACCCAATATTCCAGGCACCCTTGAAATAAACTTTCACAAGAACAGCACGTATATTATCATGCATAAGTTTGCTGTTTCAGTCAGTCAAAAAACTTGATAAACCATTAAGTCGCTCTGGGAAATCGCAATTATACTTAATAAACTAGCAATAAAGATTTACCTAAATTGAAATTTAGAGCATGAAAATTGTAATACCTCATTCCTTTTTTACATATGACTTTAGAACAAGTCTAACCCCATTCATAACCTTAACCTAACCAACACCTTCCCTGTAGTTTTCCACTTTTAACCTTGCAGGGGTAACCATCTTTTATTCACCCAGCCCTTTAAAGTATACTGGCTTTTTGATACACCCGAGTTTGGTGCATTGCTATTAAACATTATTTTTGATCTGGGTAGTATTCCAGCAGGTCTCAAACCACAATTCATATTATTCTTTATCTCGATATAATTGGAATAATCGACACAAGAATCAGGAAAATCATCCACTCTGGGATCTAGTAAAACATTTTTCCATAATTTATTCTTGGAGTTTACACTTAATAATTTTAGGTTATGATATTGATGGAATTTCAATAATTTGGGATTGTTCAGAAGGTATCGTTGAAAATTGTGATCATTAATCATGGGTAAGGTTTTTGAATTTGATCTTGCATTATAATCCAACGCATAAAGTTTTAAGAATTGGTTATTGAATCTCATAACTCTTGTTCTAATCCGCATTGATTTTTCTCGACTAGGAAAATTATCTTGATAATTAGGATTAATTAGATGGGAAGAGAATATCTGGGAATATTGTTTCAAAAGTTTCTTCCAACTGAGGAAAAAGGTCGACCTTTCAGTTAACGTCTTCTTCAAATAATTTGTAGCAGAATTTATTTCAATAGGATTTATTGACTCAATACAGGTGAAACAAGTCTTTGTAGTTGGTAATGACCGATCATGAATATTGGGTAGTTCCAAGAATGACTTCTCACAAAATTCTGTGATATCTGTAGAGTATCCCAGATCGAAATCGGATTCTGTATCGTCATCATCTTCCTCTTCTATAATTTCCATTTCTTCGAGATAGCATGGTTTCTGTAAACTAATTGTACATATAGACTCTGTGTGATGTTTCGGTAGTATATCAATCCGATCTATGTGAACCGCCATTAATTATTGAAACACGTAAATTGGTCTAAATTTATATATTGCAACCGTCAAATTTCGAAACTCCACCAGCATAAAAAATATTTTGACGGGTATGTCTTGCAGGTCTAGAATCTTAAAAAAGAATAGATAACCCAAATACTTCACAATATAATTTCTACACCTTACAATATATACCTGAACCCTACAATATAATTTCTATTTAAACAATAACCGCGTAGATATCTTACTGTATTCTTCTTCGGTTTATCCTAATTTGTCATTAGTAAATGATAATTTAATCATCATTTCGGATTTCCAGTTCAAATTCACCCATTAAGGTTTGTACTACCCCTCATACCGTCACTATTGCTTGAGATTACAGCACCGGAGTTACATCAACTATCACACTAAATCGTAAGCAATGTTTTAAATATTACCCCAGAAAAAATGATCATTTCCCCTACCGCCTTGGGAGAATTACCGACCAACAGTATTCGTCGATTAATGTTATTCTATATAGTTAAGCTCAATGCAGGGGCACAAAAAGAATGGATGATTTCAAAATGATCGAGCATGACTTAGAAGTCATCGTATGCTCAAGTAACCCGATGTATACTTGGACCTACTATGTATATTCATGTAAGTATCGACAGGGAGGGTTGTGATTATTATCTCTACCATTGTATGGAATATTATGTAAGCTTTATTAACCTAATCATTGTATTGTCCTGATGAGTTGGAAGGTTTAATCAGATCTCGTAATGTAACCCTATATCATAAAGTTAGGACTGATTTTCGATTTTCGATTATGGTTAATATTGATGATGAACTGTTATTATTGAGATAGAGGTAATCAGTGCATACTTTTAAGAACCGATTTACTGAAGAAGTAGTAGTTAACTTGATAGATATGAAATTATGGTAGTAAAACTTGATTAGAATGTTTCCAAGGACATTAGGATCGGAATATTTTACGTAGATGTTGATATACCTTTTAATCCTATTACTTTTATATTGAAAAGTAAAATAAATATATAAAATAAATATATACACATTAACCTGTCTTTGGTTGATGTTTAATTGATCTTGTTCTATTAATTTTCCTTATAGTGATATTTTATTCATTTCCAGATGAGTTGGTTGGATTCACACTAAACTTTTCAACCTATTCAGAGTATTTGCCTTTTTGGATTTGGTTCATTACCAGATGAACTTTGGGTGGAAGGTTCGTAACTCTCGCTAGAACCGTCACTATCACCGTCACTATCGCTACCACCTTCACTATCACTGTCACTGACAGTTTCACTTTCCTCACTACTAAATTCATCCAATTCAAATAAATTCAAATTTAATAGATTATATTTATTTGATTTAGCAAAGTAGTTATCGAATATTTCGTCCATATTTTCTAATTCAATACCTTTAGTTTCTGGATAATAAACATAGACAACAGTAATAGATATGAAACACGAAGCTGCTGGTAGCAAATACAATCCCCATTTTATACTTTCTTGTAGAATAGGTGTCAATTGCCCAACAATATAATTAGCTAACCAATTGGATGCAACTGCCAATGACACCCCCTTTGATCTAACGCTTAGAGGATAAATTTCAGGCGGAATCAAATATCCTATTGGCCCCCAACTATAACCAAATCCCGCATTATAGATGATTACTAAAACCGCAACCATTGACGGCGTGTAAGATTTATCTTGATACATCATAAGCGATACCACTGAAAGACATATACCCATAACAAGGCCACCACTAATTAAAATTGGTTTCCTGCCCCATCTATCAACCAAGAACCAAGGAGGGATTGTTGATAATAAATAGATAACTGAATTAACCCCTGTCATAAATAATGCTCCTGCTTCACCAAAGCCAGCCTCCTTGAATACCAAAGGGGCGTAATAGGAAATGATATTAATACCATTGAACTGAGCAAAAGCGAGGGAAGAACAAGCAATAGCCACCCTAATTGGATAATTTTTAAATAAGTTCTTCCAGCTTCGTTCAGCTTTGGGGAATTTTATCCGTTCATTCAAGATTGAATTCTTAATAGCGAAGAATTCTTCCAATGGTTTATCCATGTGGTCTGAATCATAAAGTAACGATAAGACATGGAACCCTTGTTGATCTAAATCGACATCCAATAAATATCGAGGCGATTCGACCAAGAAAAATCCCCCTAAAAACAAAACTATCGCAATCAAGACCTGAATGAAAAGGGGTAATCTCCACGATAATTGTCCATAAAATGAATGGGGTTCGTTTCTCGTCTCGTCTATATTTTGAATGAAGTAACAGAAATAGTCGATCCAAACCGATAAAGAATAGCCAATGATATTCCCGGTGAATTCACCACAAACTAATTTCCCCCGTTCTTCACTGGGGGAAATTTCACATTGATAACTGGGGACAATGGTCGATAAAATACCGACGCCAAATCCCGAGAGAACTCTACCAAACCCAAATATGAAAAGATTAGGGCAAAAAGATTGAAAACATCCGCCAATAATAAATATTAAAGTGCCTAGTAAAATCGTTCTTTTCCTACCAAAAGTATCAGAAATCTTTGCAACCAATAACGAACTAATCATGGCACCAATTTCTAATATGGCAATGACTAACCCAATTTGGGTAGGATTAGGATTGTTGAAGTAGCTTTGGAAAGTGACAAACGTCAAAATCCCGGAACATACCCCTTGTTCGTAGCCGAATAACGACACAAATAGCGACACAAAGCCACTGGTGAAATAGACCAATTTTTTACCTTTAAAAGATAATTTGGAAGTGTATAGTTTATTATCGAAATCTAGATGATTATACGAATTGCCATAATTATCAAAATGTTGATTATGAAGATTGGCATTATCGAGTAATCGGGCCAGATTACCTTCGGAAGATTCAATTAGGTCAACTTCATGTTTTCCCTGCTCTTCCGATAAGTCTAGAGAAGGTACATCAGTACCAGTATCAGTACGTAGCTTTGTATAGCTCATTATCTAACCATACCCTAGTTGAAATTAATCTTGGGCTCAATCCTAAGTTATCGTGTATTTCCTGTATAATGATTTCTTGGGTTTATGACGTAAGATTGGCAACCATTTCTTTCTAAAAACAGATTGAGCGAAACAAAACTATAGTTACAATTAGAAGAGACTACTATGTTCCTATCTATGTTAACTTTGTTAGATTTTGAAAAAGTCTCAACACATATTTTAAACACCAGCAAAAAACAAATACAAACAAACATTATAATATACTTGTGTATCATCAACATACAATTATGATAGATTAATCTTGTTCATTCAACTATATACATTTTTTGATAAAACAATTTTAAATCCTATGCATATACATCATATTCTGGAATTGTGTAGCAAGTATTCCAATTTTCTAAATTTTGAAAATTCCTATTGCAACTTGTAGTTTATCTTTCAAAAGCGACCGTACTAGGGTGACAAGAAAGCACATTATTCATGGCATGATTGCTCAATTGCGCTCTATTCCAAACACGGCCTAACTTCATACATCAATTTTCGCTAAATTGAACCCACCATTATAATAACAATCAAATATCGTTAAAGTTGAAATATGTAATCTTCCAATAAAGATATTAAGGTTTCTCTCTTTAAATGATTTTTCTTTTTAAGTAACTTTCAATGTAGAATTTACCAAATAACATGGTTAATGGGGCCAAGTACCCGACATTGATAAATAAAGAAATGGCTTGATCACCGTTTTCAATACAATCAATCCAGTCGTTATTGTAGTATTTCAAAAGCCCATGGAACAAGGCAAGACTTCCCCCGATAACAAATTGACAAATTTGAAGTGTGGTTAATACTCGTTTGACAATGATGGGCACTCTAATTTTCAAGCAACTGACGGTGAAATAAGCATACATTAACGAGTGAATAAACGAATTGAACAAGACGAAAATCCAAATGGGAGGAGCTTGGTATCTGATTCCCGACCACATACACATCATCGCACCTGCATGATGGTACGATTGTAATAAACTTGATGGTTTCCCTTTGGCCAAGATAATTAAAGTATCGATAACTTCATAAAATTTCGACAAGTAAAATAACCACCCCAAGTAAGTTAAATTGAAGTATTTTTGCGAGAAGATACCATTGGAACAAACATTGTAGAAGAATTTATTATAATCGAAGTTGACTAAATCCAACATGACGACAAAAGTCCACACCGAGTATACACACAAAAAGATATTATGCAACAAGACAAACACTTTGAAGTACCATTTCAAGGCAAATGATACTGGAGCCGCTGGCAACTTTTTGTCACTGACATCAACAGTTTTTTTATTATTTACTCTCATATATTTAGCTCGCTGTCTGTTCAACACCAATTTATTAAGTAAATGAACCGAGACAAAATACACCAAAGCAATGGTAATTGGGGTCTTGGGATCCATAGACCAGTAAAACACTTTTTGCGCCCATTTATTGTCTATGGGACACGGCGGTATAGGTGTGTCAAACTTAGGCACTGAGAACAAATTCGAAGAAGGTAAACTTAACTTGATATTATTCATTTTGGTCTTACAATTTCGATTTACGATTATACCCCATCTATTTTATAGTTTCTAAGCATCGTGAGATTGAATGAATTTTGGGTAATTATTTTTTAGCCAAAATTTATTTTTTCCTGTAACGGCATCAACTCAACCCACCACCAGCTGGCTGCAGATCTACAAGGCTTTGCCACAGCCGCAGACAGATTTACCCCTACGGTGATGGGCCAGTATTCAAATGCCGGTTAATGTACATGAGAGGAAATATGCCCAACTTTTTCAAGAGGTGCCCCCTTTTAAATGCCGAGGTTAAATGCAAGGCCAAGACACCGTAGATGACACCGTAGATGACACAACAGCCTGATTGGTTTAAATTGCGTTTTTCAACACTGTAACGCCTAAAGTTAAAATATTATCCAATCGTAAATTGTTCTATTATTTACTTTGCTATAGTTAATATTTTGTGGGATATTTTATGTAGAAAAAGAGCAAGATTGGGTTAAAAGATGGGAAACAATGAAATGACCAGCGTTGACGTAGTATGATATATGCTAGCACCCTGCTTTATCTAGCATGTTTCATATCTATGTGATTATGATTACCGGATCAACCTTTGATTTAAGCAAAGTTTAAAAAAATAAACTGAAGCGAAGTGTGGGGGAGAGATGAGGTGATTTGGGGGGCATTCTGGTAGAGTTCAATATTACTCAAAAAGTTGAGACCTTGAATTACTATTTAGATTAACTAGGTAGTGCTCAGATGTTAATCTAGATGACATAATTATTCACTATTTAATCGAATTAAGTATTATAGTCGATCATGGAAGTAACGGCAATGTTGCATACAAGATTATCAGAATTGGACTGAGTATTGACGGAAATTACCAATAGTAGCATAAAGATCAGTGAACTCCCTGCTATGTTGGCTTATTGCGATCTTCAATTATGCATGTGTGTTTGATAATTTAATTTGGTATTCAAGTTTCGTTTTCTGGAATTTTTTTTGTCACCAGACACAGACAAAAGATTCCCTGGAACGTTTGTGAATACCGATATCTGCACTTTAAGATGGCTTAACGAATATGACTTTTACCTGATTGTCAGTGCATGTTCATGTTACGATTGCTACTCACTTGTTTGTTTTACTACAAAAATTATCCATTAAATCGTAAATTAATAATGCAATTTATATAGTATAGTTTATTTAATTATTGCGCAGCAATAAAATGTGTCATCTCGCGATGACTGGTATAAGGTAATCATAATCATAATAATCATAATGTTGGTGTAGTGTACATTTGTGTTTTTCTCACCAGATGCCCTTGGGGATCATGGTATTAGTCATTGGTAATAAATCTGGTTGACTATTCAATTTTTGGTTTTTGCAATTATTAACTCTATTGGTAATTGGATTCAAAGGTAATTTGATATCCACTGGTTCTGATGCAAATGATTTTTTATCGATAATTAAAAACCCCTTATCACGTAAATAGATGGTTAAGTTTTGAATAGCCATTGGTAAATCTTCTGGTTGGTGGTAATTAATAATTATTGAATGGTATTCTTCATTTTCCTGGATTGAAAGTTCGATGCCCATTTTCAATTTGAATGGTAAAACAATTCGGTTATTCAATTCTTGATTATCGGCAGTTAAGTATTGTCTGAATTTACTCAAATTATAAGTCAATTTGAATTCATACTTTTTCAGAATAATCGAATTTAATTTCTCAATACAAGGGTCGATTTTGCCCTCATTTCCTTTGATTCCCATGATAATATGATTCTTCCCCTTGAAATCATCCAAACTTGTGGGGAAATTCATAAAACAGTTGTATTCAACTTCCATTTCTTGAATTAATCTCAACTTATTATTATTTATTAATAATAAATAGTCTGCTTTCATCAATTTGAAGAAACGGCTACCATAATTGGGCGATGTAGTCAATTGACAACATTGTTGAACTAACTGATCGATTTCATATTTAACCAACTGAATGTTCCCAGCGTTTTTTCGAGGACATTTAATCAACACATTATTATATCTGGTAAATGAATAAACATTCTTGATGGCATTCCCATTATTGAAACTGGAAAATTTGATGAAAACGTTATATTTCTTCATAATCGATTGGATGATCGACCCCCCGTTACCAATAATTGATTTGTGAAACACTTCAGGGACATTGAAATGTAATTCGGAAGGTAATTCCAAATCGATCAAATCCAAACCTTTGGCCATATAACTAATATCGATTTTTTCTTTGATTTCAAAATCAATGAAAAAATTATAATCATGATAGTTTTTGAATTTGATTGTTGGTAAATGATTCAATTGATTTAAAATCTTCGTCAATTTCCCATTCTTTTTACCACTAATGAAATCTTGTTGTGTATTGGCTAATTCCAATCTTAAATTGATTGCCAAGTACGAATCTTTCAAACAAGACAAATAAGGGATGATTTGTTTGATCTCTTGACTATTACCATTAATTTCAATTCCATACTTGGTGCTGGAAATATTACAAGTTTTCCCTTGCAATAAATGATAAAGGGTATTGTTATTAGGGGTGGTGGTAGGTTTTTTGTGAATACTGATAGTGTAATAGTTGGAGAATAACATATTCAATTCATCCATGGCATTATTAACCGATTCTTCACAAGAACCTTGAATAATAATTGTTTGACTTGAATCGCCCAAATGTGGTAATTTAATAAACACACCGAAATTGAACATTAAATTCAAAAGCTGAGCTTGGTTATGAAGCGACAATAAATTCAATTTTGTTTTCAAGATATCAATGGACTTAGTATAAAATGTTGAGTTTTGTTTGATTAAATTGTCGATAATACTCTTAGTCAATAAGATCTCGGGTATACTTTTGGCGGTGATGAAAATTGTTTGACTTGAATGGCAGTTTGGTAATAAGTCAGGAATGTAAATATTTGCTTTGGTTTGTCTAGCAATTTGATTAAAATTGAACAAGTCAACGCCACCAATTATGGGGATTAAAGATAAATCAACCTCCATAGAATCAATGAAATAATTATAAACCACCGAATCGATCAATACTCTCATGGCTGTTTCTCCTAAGGTGATATTGTCAACATTACCAATAATATGAATAAAGAAATCCGATTGGATATTCAGGTTGTAGTTTTCAATGTCTAAAGATTGATAGTTATTTATAACCATTTCAATGTTATACTTTTGACAAATTTCATACATATAGGGGACCAAATTAGGATCAATGGCTGACAACTGAATTGATTTAGTATCAATTTGATAATAGTTACTCAAAATCTTTGATTTAGTTTCATTAATAAAATCTGGGTTACCATAGATGGAAATAGTAATTAATGGATTATTCACTTGTGGTTTCACAATAGTTACATAATTACCATCTGAATTATTACTATTAATTGTCTCCACCAACTCTTGTAATACCACCAAGTTATCTACCATTTGATAGATCTGGTCATTATCAATGAATTGTTTCCATAATCTACCATTGGTTTCAAAATGCGATTCGTATCCAATCAGTTTTGGGTCGATAACAAAACTGTACTCCAAGCTGAAAATGCACACGTTATCCATAGTGAAGGTGTTAGCAATAATATCTCCAATTTTACCTTTACAACCCTAGTTAATATATATTGCATTTCATTTCTTCATCTTCCTTCGATGTTTACGTTTGAACCCAAATTGGTAAAATTTGCAGCATCAACATTTTGTGTCTACTTCCTAATTAGGCAAAGTATTGATCTTTGCTAAATATTCTAATCTCCATTAAGACAATAAGAATATAAGGGGAATAACCTAAAATAGATATCAACTACGTCAAGACCCGTTGTCAGATTAATAAAGTAGCAACATGTACAATAGAGCACATTAATTACTGGGTTGAGTTAATTACCGAGTGCAAAGGCGCACAGTAAACCGATTTGGCAAATCTAAAACAGTACACACTGATTTAGCTAAGGCCTACATCATTCTTTGCTGATCAAGGAGATCTACCTCAACAGTTAGTACCGTAAGTTACAAAATTGAGCCAAGAAACGAGAATTGTCTATCGCTTGATGAATTTCATCTCCATTTTAATTTTGTTGTCTTAACAACGAAAGAATTGTTGAGTTTTTTTGACTATGTCATAATGCTTAAGTACGGAGCTTCATTGAAGTAATCTATTGTAGTAGTGTAGTAATCTACTGAAAAATATCTAATTGCATACAGTTACTATTTAAGTAATATTTTCTTCTTCGTAATTTTCATTACTCGTACAGTTCAATAGGTTTTCGTATTTATTTGCATTAGTGTACGTAATGTATATGTGTATTAATGTTTGATCCCTATCCAGATTAAGTTATTCATCTCATCGAGTTCAATATCGTCAATTATAACCGGATGAAGGATGGATGATAGAAAACGTTCACAACGATTAAAGTTTAAAATAGTTTTTAGGAAGTAAACTTACAAATCATGTCTATTCTGTGAATTGAGATTCTACTGATTTATACTCTTGACAATCTCTCAGCAATCGTATAACCTAAAACTCTTGCTCATTATAATCTCTTAGTGTCCCATACATAGACCATCTCATCCCAACCAGTTGTAGCTGCCCAGCCAGGTTCACCCCATAAACTATAATCACAGCCAATGACGAACTCTTTATGTTGATTCATCACCCCCTTCATACTACCGGGAGGAGTATTCAAGAAACGAGCACGATCATTAGATAAATCCAGCCAAACTCTGGCAGTCATATCATAACTTGTACTCATTAACTCTTGACTATTATGAGGAGACCATTGGATTTTTCTAATGGCAAATTCGTGGCCTAGTAATTCATTTAATGGAGTAGGACCTCTGGTATGGAACGCAGGCAACGGGGAGTGCGATGCTGGTTGATTAATATTATTAATCATTCTCAAATCCCAAATCCGAATGGATTTATCAGTACTACCAGAAGCCACGATATGAGGACGATATTTATTCCAATCACAAGTCAATGTCTCCAAGCCTCCATGACTTATGAAATCCATCTGTAATGGATGGGGAGATCGTATATCCCAAACTTGCAAATGACCGAGACCATTACATGAAATGATTTGCGAAGGCGAATGCGGTGAGAATTGGGCATTATATATACATTCAGTAGTGTTGTTTTGATGATTTGGCTGATGAGACACTGGCGGTTTAGCCGTGGCTTGAATTGAAGAAGCTTTTGTAGTATAATCAATTTGAGGACTCAATGTAAGAAGAGATTTCTGATTATTTGAATTCCAAATCTTCATGGTCCCATCCCAAGAACTGGACACAAAGCTTGTTTTATCGATCAAATTCCAATTGGTGGAAAACACTTCCTTGGTATGTTCGTGCCAATTCATTATTGGAAATTGCCCCACAGTTATATCAAATAACTTAATTGAGCCGTCACCAGAAGCAGCAACCACATGGTTTTCATGTATTTCACTCCATGCCAAGTCAAACAACCCATCCTGGGTCTCCCAAGCTATCTGATTAACAATTGATCCTTGTGGTTCAATATTCAAGATAAATAATTTCCCATTCCCAACTAAACCATAATTCGAAGCAGTAGCAACAGCAATTTTGTTATCAAAGAATGGAGAATATTGTAGTCCATACCCTTTATACCCAGTCGTTCGAAATCCTAACATTCTTTATATACTTTAACCCAGGTGATGAAATTGCTAACAAATTTAGTAGCCGAGATATATGCACTACAGCAAAAGAATTTAAACTATATCGATTAAATTATGAAACTGAAATGAAATGCTATAAACATGCTTGGGATATAATTAACTTTACTCTATTTTCTTAATCCAAATCTAATTCTTTTGTATCTAAATATTTAATCTCGGCCAAATATTTTTCATCGATATCGGTTTTGTCAATGACTTTCAATTGGATCAAATCACCCAAAATCAAATTCATTTTTTGATTGGCATATTTCAAATAATCAAAGTCGTCAGTGGCATTGGAAATATCTTCATCGTCATCGGAAATATGTTCTTGATCTAAATTGTTGACTGTGACTGTGTACTCTTCTCCATTGATCCCTGAATTCTTGACGTGTTCCTTAGGCGATTCGACTGATGATTTGGGGATCCCATTTTGGATTAATCCCCACAAGAACCAGTATATTTGTACTGCAGGTCTCCAGTAAATACATTCATTGTACAATTTTTTGATTTCGTACTGGATTAATATTGATGGAGTCAAAGTTTCAGGCTCGTTGACTTTCAATTTGGAACTGGGGAATTGGAATTCGTACTCGATATAACTTTTCAAGAAATTGAAGATTTGTAATTGGTTGGGGTAATTTTCCTCGAAAATGTGGTATGGTTCAGTTTCATGGTAATAATCACTCATCCATTCAGAGAAATAGTTGACAATATCAAACGCGGGGAAATTTGCTCCCGAGTACTCGAAATCAATGACGGCCAAGTTATTATCGTACTGGGTAGATGTAGATTTAATAACATTATCATGGATAATGATATCTTGAGTTTTGAAATTTTTGTGCAATAACAAATTACCATACTGGGTATCATTATGACAAAATTTGAAATTGGATAAATCGGTTTCATATTTGGAAAGTAACCAATTGAAGTACAAATTGACAGTATTTTCAAATTGGTTTAAATCCATTTTGAAAATATCTTGGAGATTGTAATTTAATTGTTCGTAAATGGGTAAATATTCTGTTTTCAAGATTTCGAACCATTTCTTGATCAATTTCCAACACATGGGTAAGATGATGGAAGGGTGGGTGAAAGTTCCCATAGGAAATGAAGAAGACGAGGAAGCCGCAGGCTTTGCTCCATTTTCTGGGGATTTATCACTGGATCCTTTTCCATTTGATTCTTTCGAATCTTCACCTTTACTGGATCCTTCGGATCCATTTGATGCTTCAGATTCATCCAAAGTCTCCTGGAGCAATTCACTCACTTCATCATCATCGACCTTCAATTTACTTTCATCCTCTGGGTCTTTAGGTAAATCCAAATCGTGGTGTTTTCCAATCATGTCATCATCGAGTTCAATTTTATAATGCAAGTCCTTCATTCTTCTCCCCAACATTTGACTAATGACTTCGTCTCTCATGGATTCTTTATCTAATGGAAGGTATCCTTCCAAGAATTGTTCGAATCGACCGTTAGCAAAGATTCCTAGTAACTTTGGCCCAATATTTTTGGCAGACAATTTAATCAAAATTTTCAATTCTGAGTCTCTATCGATAATATTATCAACATGTTTACCATATATACGAAGTAACAAACTGGGTAAATTAGGATAAGTTAACTTGTAAATACAATTAGTTAAAGCACCTGAGATTCTATTAATAGACAATTGATCGATTGATAAAGTTTTTTTCCACCATTTTTTGATATACAATTTCTTAGTCAAGGAAAGAATATCTTGTTTAAAGAAATCGAGTGGTAAGGTGTTGTCTAGAGTAGCACTAGTTGAAGGGACTTCTCTTTCTAAACTTAATTGAGTTAAAGCAGCGTTTAGTTTAGTTAAAGAAGAAGAAGATTGAGACCTGTTGATGCTAGGTTTTCTAGAAGAAGATCTAGAGCCATGTCTTGATCTACTTCTAGATCTACTTCTATGGGGTTGAATATCCATGATAAATTAATTAGTATTATAATTTTTTTTTTTTTTTATTTTTTTTTGCTCGATAAAAATCTTTTTACTCGTGCGACTGATTTGATCTTGCTGTGGGTCATTTTGTTGATAAGATAAGATCTATGAGATGGTAGCGCTGGTAGGAAAGATAGGATAACTACTATAGTTGAGAGAAAGATATTGGATGGGGATTGGCAAGTACAACGCTAGTTCAAATAACTAGGTAAATTTAATAAAAACTCCCACTCTTCTAATAGAAATGGTGCATTTCTCCAGAGTTGTGACCAATTTAACTTTTTAGTAAAGTTTAAGTGGGGAAGAATGATCTATTGTGTTATAGTTCGTATAATTTCTAATATTTTATTTTTGCGTCATTAATTTGTCTGGCTCTTATTAATACTGGATCTAGTTATTTATTGGTTCTCTAGTTCTTCTCTGAATGTATTTTGTAAGTTAGAACTCATGATACAGTAGATACAAATAGTCCCATAATTTTTTAACTAGATTGGTGATTTTAAGCTTTGCCTACGTAGGTTACAGCATACCATTTCTTTGTTAATTCACTCGAGTAACCACTATATAATTCCTTCTAACTTTGACTAAAGTTTCCTTCAAAGATCAACCTACCTTTCCTTTAAATTATTTAGATTAATGGTAACTTGTGTTTTATCAAGTACTCGGCTTATGTGTAGGTTACAAAATTATTTTATTATTATTACTTCTTCAGTTGGTAAATTACATTCTGTATTAGGAAGTGAATAGAAAATTATTGATTGAGGTCATTATATCCAATCATTTAAGGATACAAAGAAAAACAGACAATTTTAAAACAACAAAAATTCAATACGTTCCTTAACTTCGTTCAGCAATTCATATTTTAGGAAGTTACAAAAGTTCACACAAACACACTTGCATATTCACTTGCATTACCACTTTTTTGTCTTGATGATTAGGATCAAGGTCAAATACTAAACTGACCATGTAGATGACAACTGTCAACTTATTTTCTCGATACCTATGTGTAGTTGCTGGATTTTAGTGGTTTTCGTTTTTCTCAATTTTGGCTGCAAAAATTTAGGAAATTATACCAAGGGTATCTTTGTACCTGCTTATCAAATTAGGAAGGTCCTAACTATTTAAAGAGGTAGATTCCCCCTTTTTTGTTTGTTTTTATTTATACTATATTAACAATGTTCTTTTACTCAAAGTATCGCTCAAGCTCAAGTTTTGACAGAATGCAATCATCTAGGTTTACAATTAGTCTTGCGCTTCATTAAAATCAAAAATTGAATCGAAAGATTTACCAAAACTTCTACAAATACTTGAATGAGTTAATTACTACAAGAACTGATGAGATTGATTAATCCACCGTTACCGAAAATGTTCACCAAATTGAAATAACTTTATTTCATCTTGCCCCATTTCAATCACGCACACCATTCAACTCAACATCCACCACCAATTGTTCAATATTTTCTCAAAATGCCGTTAATTCTAATAGTTGTCGAATCTTGTCATATGAAATGATGCATTCAACCTCTTTTCAATCACGTATTGTTTAACTTAGTCTATATTGCTTCCTTCATTTATTAAATCATAAATTTATTGATAAACTCATAAATTCAATCATAAATTCATAATAATATTCACTTTTTTCATAAATATAATTTATTCATTCATATATTCATTCATTTAGATTATATATTAGATCATTAATTCAAACAATTAAATCATTATCATAAATTTATTCACATCAATTAAGTATAATGTTGGTAGGAATAAGAAAATGTGCTTACAAATTAACTATATATCATTTACATGCATTTTTATTTACATCAGGATCTAGGATGCAAATCTCAAGATATGCCCAAAAATGGTGGTTTATTAGATTATTTACCATTTAGTTACAGTGGTAGCTTCATTATCAGTAATGGACATACCAGGACTTACAAGTCACTATTTAAAAAATAGAATCAAAGTAGGATTGCATTAGATCAAAAATTGTTGATTTTGCAACCATCGTCTCTCGCTGTCTCACTGAAAAACGATCCACAAAATAATTTTCATCGCTAAAACACATTCAGTGCTATGTTGGGCTACCTCCTCAGTTCAGGGGGTTATGTTGGTCTCGCCATCTTGTATCAATTCTTCCAGTTAAAACAAGAAGAATTGAACAAAATCATGGCTTCAACCAATGAAAAATTACAACTTTTACAAGAAGAATTGAAAACTAAGCAACAACAATTGAAATCGATTGATTCGGAGTATCTGGTGTACAAAAACGATTCCAAGATGTCCAACGAGGATAATATCGGCAAATTGACTTCGAAGTTGGATGATTTACAGATAAAATACGACGGAGTTAATAAATTGAAAGGTAATTTACAACGGGAAAATGATGTGTTGAAAGGCCAATTGGATGAATTGAATCAACGTGTTGACAGATTGAATAAATCTGTACAAGGCAATGAAGATATGATGGCCGGTATGAAGTCGAAATTCCAAATTGATCTACAATCGAAATTGGAATTGGTTATCACCGAAAAAGATTTCAAAATTTCCAAAGTAAATCGCCAATTGGACGATTTGCAGGTTAAGTATGATAAATTTGATGATATTTATTCAAGTTTACAACTTAAGTATCAGGAACAGGATAGACAATTGAAAAGTTCCCAGGACGAATATAAATCACAACAAAATGATTTAATGGACAATTTGCAACAGTTGAAAATCGTTGAAGATGAGTTGTCATCCACTAGCGAAGATTTGTCCCAAGCTGCTAAAGATTTGGAAGCTGCCGACGAAAAAATTGAAGAGTTACAGAAATCTTTACTGGAAATGACATTACAATCCGAGCAATCAAGTAAGGATTTGCAAGCAGAGAAAGATAAAGCTGATCAATTATCAAAAGATAATGAGGATCTCAAAAAACAATTGGAGACTGATGGTCTTGCTACCGAATCTTTAAGGAAAGAATTGACCGAGGCTGGTGTGAAATTATCAGAATCAAAAAATCTTTCCCAAGAACAAGATGAAAAATATCAAACATTACAATCGTCTTACGATGAATTACTGAAATTCAAACAAGAATTTGAACCTATTCAAAAGGCTATCGATGGATTCGAAATTTCTGATGTTGAACAATTCTTAAACGATTATAAAGAGTTGAAAGCTAATCACGAAAAATTGAAATCAGATTTACTGGAGAAGGATAAACAAATCAAAGTATTGGAAACTGATTTAAAGGCTTCAAATGAAGACGCAACCAAGAATAAATCGTTGTATCAACAAGCTATCGAGATGTTACAAGATAACAAATCAGTTTTCGATGAAAAATCGAAAGATTTGATTGATGCCAACGCAAAACTTGAATCTACAAAATTGGAATTAGCCAATGTGCTCAAAGTGCAAGAATCCGCCAACTCAAAATTAGCCTCTACAGAAGCTGAACCTGCAAGCGGTCTGCAACAACCAACTAGCGAAGATAAAGCGATGTCCGAATCTGTCATCGTAAAAACCAAAGCTGAAGAAACTAGTGAAATTGATCAAGTGAACACAGCAGAAAGTAAAGATATTCCAATTTTGTTGAATACTGTTAAGGATCTTACTGCTAAATTAGATGAATCACAGGACAAAATTGTCAATCTTTCAAAAAAGATTGAAGAGTATGAACAGGCACAAAACGAGAAAGTCATTGATGGCTTACGTGATGAATTGTCGCAATCAAGCAAAGAGTTGACCGAGAAGACGAATCAATATGACGTTTTGTATCAACAATTAATCGATGCAAAAAAGAAAATCGACGATTTAACTACAGAAAAGAATCAGGGTGTAGAAAGTTTGGCAAAATTGAAACAAGAATTGAAGGACTCAAAAAGCAAATCAGAAAAGGATATAGAGCAATCGAAGACCCACTCTGAAACTTTAACCAAAGATTTACAAGAATTGAAAACTAAATCAGAATCTTCAATTGCGGATTTGCAAGTTGCTGAATCGAAAGTCAAAGAATTGACTGATAAGTTATCTGAGAGTGATAAATACAAACAGGAGACTGAAGAGAAAATCGAAAAATTAATCAAAGAAATTGCCTCGAAACAAGAGACTGAAGATAAATTAAAACAAGCAGATTTGAAAATTTCCGAGTTATCAGTATCAGCATCTAATTTACAAGCAAATAAAAAGGAGTTGGCCGAGCTTAATGCAAAGTTACAACAAGAATTAGACGACAAAGATGAAATAGCAAAACAATTGAAACTTGCTGAGTCAAAACTAGCAGATGCAGAAGCAAAAGCTTTGAAACAAGATCAGCTTCAACAAGAATTAGAAGAAACCAATAACAAAGTAACTGAATTGGAGAAGGAATTAAAGGCTGAATCGGATTTGAAAAATCAATTAGAAAAATCTCAATCTGAAATCAAAACTTTAAATAATCAATTGCAACAACTCAAGGACGAAAAAGAAGGACTCGAGGAAAAGTTATCAGCTAGCAAATCAAGCCAAGAGGAGTTGACAAGCATCAAATCGAGTCACGAAAAGGCGACCAAGGAATTGCAAGAGAAGATCACCAACTTGACGCAAGATTTACTAACAAAAGAAATCAAACAAAAGGAAGCTGATGATCAAATCAAAGAATTGAAAACACAATCAACTCAATTGAAAGACACCGAGAAGAGTTTACAGGAAGCCGAGTCCAAAATTCAAGAAATTTCATCTGAAACTGAAATTATCATTAGTGATTTAACTGAAAATCAAACTAAATTACATGATAAAGAACAAGAATTAGATCTTGCGAAACAAGATTTAAAAGAAACTTTGAAACATTTAGATGATGCTAAAGATAAATTAAAAATATTGGACACAAAGTTGAAGGATAAAAAAGAAATTGAATTACAATTGGATGCTGCCAATAGTCAAATTCAAACTTTACAAGAACAATTAGATTCTAAGGATGTCACCCAGAATGAAGAGGAAGTGGCCAAATTGAAAAAATCATTGGAAGGTAAAGAAAAATTAGTGGTTATCTTTAAAGCCAAAGTTGAGGAATTGAATTCTAAAATTGAAACACAACAAACAAAGATAAAGGAATTAGAAAATAATTTGCCAACCCAACAAGAATCCAGTGTAAAATCTAAAGAGTCTACTCCGGATGTCTTCAATTTGAAAGTTGTTGAATGATAAAATAATTATATACGGTAATTACAAATAATATTTTTTTGTGGCAACACCATTCCACTTCGCAAACCCCGTTCACAGTTTGGTAGATACATGTTCAAATCATGGATATCTTTGCCAAGCAAAACGACTTCGCCGTAAGTGTTTATATTCCAACCTAGTACGATATGTATCCTCTATAGACACAATGAATCTTAACTAAAGTTTCCAACTGTTCGCATTCATCAATGAACTGATGAACAACAGTTTTAGGCAATTCCCAATTAGGTAGACCCGATTTTCCGCACCCGCAACTCCTTGCTGACAAAATCAGGAAGGAACAATTGGAAATGCCAACTATAAAAAGCCAGGCAAATTATCGTTATAATTCCATCAATTACACTCACAATAATGTCGCAACCACTTGAGATCCCAGGAAAATTCGGTTTTGGTACCATGTCGTTAACATGGACCCCCAAACCCAAACCAATTGAAGAACAAATTGAAGCTTTGAAATTTGTTACATCGCATGAAGAATTTGGTACTAAATTGCTTAATGGTGGTGAGTTTTATGGTGAAAACGATGCTAATTTGAAATTGTTTCAACAATTTCTTGCTGGTAATACCCCCGAAGAAAACCTGGCCTTGGTTATTTCCATTAAAGGTGGATTAGGTGCTGGTCTTGTCCCCGATGGTTCTCGTGAAAATGTCACCAAATCAATCGACAATGTCTTGAGTTTTTTCCCCGCTGATCCAAAAAATCGCCCCAAAATCATCTTTGAAATTGCCCGAGTTGATCCCAAAGTTCCTTATGAGGAAACTATTGGTTATATCAATGAATATGTGAAATCAGGAAAATTAGATGGGATTTCATTATCGGAAGTAGGTATTGGGTCTATTCAAAAGGCATTGGCTGTAGCTCCCATTTCGTGTGTTGAACTTGAGTTGTCTTTATTTACTCAAGACATTTTACAAAATGGAATCTTGGAAGAATTGTCGAAAAATAATGTTACTGTCATTGCTTATTCTCCTTTATGTAGAGGGTTGTTGACTGATTATACTGTTAACAATTCCGATACCTTCTTGGATGCAATTCCCGAAGGCGATTTCAAAAAAATGACGGGGAAATTCCAACCCGATAATTTCAATCACAATTTGAAATTGTTGAAACAATTATATGATTTTGCCCATGATGTTAAGAAAGTTAGTTTAGAATCGTTGGCATTATCCTGGATTGTATCTTTGTCACAAAGAAAGAACTTTAAGAATATTAGCCAATTATCGAAGATTATCCCTATTCCTTCAGGTTCTACTCCAGAAAAGATCACCAAGAATCTTTCCAATATTGTTGAATTAACCGATGAAGACTTGAAAACGATTGATGAACTTGTCACTGCCAGTCCAGTCGTTGGGTTGAGATACAATGAACATTTAGAAGGTACGTTGAATTTGTAAGGAACAGAAATTGTTTTAGAAGAAGTGTATATAAAGAGAATACATGTATGAAGAAACCTGGGATGTGTAGTTTATTGCTGTAGTCGATTATAAATAAAACAAGTTGTCCAGTTTTTGCCTATTCAAATTTACTAAACTATAATTGAAAACCATTGATTTAAATTTGGATGTGATTCCTAAATGGTGATATCCTATTAATGGGGAAATTTCACAGTGGTTATGAAATAGGGCAAACCTTCTGAGAAGGTATAACTATATTTAACAACTAAAATTGGCGATGTGTAGGTTTTCAGTCATTCGACATTACATATAGTCTTGGTTTCCATAACGATAACAGATAATGTGCGAAATGACGTTTTTGGCCTAAACTAAGATTAACCAAATGATAATTGACAATGTATGTGAAAAGCCCTGACAATCCGGTTCGGAACAAATATAGAAATACCGATAAATAGCCAAGAATATAAATACTGACAAAGCTAAAAGCCAAGCTAAGAAAGGGAAGGATAATCTTCCTAGGGGATATTAATAATAGCAAGTGTGGGTTGCCAAGAATGTGAATGAGAACTAGATAGATAAAGTAGATAAAGTTAGTGTAAGCCTTGGAAATTGCTAAAGCCAGCATTTGGTATGTATTGTCGAGAAATGTGGTTAAACTTTTCGTTAAGCCTTGCCGGAGAAGGCTTACCGAATGAAAAGGTAATATTTGGGGAGTAAATCTGATTAGAAACAGGCTATTCTTGAAATATAAACATATATGTATTTATAGAGAAAGAAGTAGACCCTCCAAGGGTAATCTTGCTTATTTCTAAACAATAGCCACAACCAAGATAAAAAGTCATGTACATAAACCATGACTTTTGTTTTCATTACATTATTTGTTGCGACATTACATCATCAACTAACAAAACATTGCTATTGTAGAATAACACTTTAAATTTTGGTGCAGTAGTTCACTTACTATTTGAATTAGTCTAAACTTCTTCTTTTCTAACTCTTATATACTATTCATCCTCTCCCATTTTCTTTGTTTTCCTTTTCTTTTGTATTTTTATTTTGTTTGAAATTCCCATTTTTATTTTTTATCTTTATTTATTTTTTTAAGCTGGTGGAATTTAAAATATAACCAAGTGGCTTTACTTTCTTCTTGCCTAAGATTCAAGTCTTATTCCATATCTTGGCAGATTAGGTACACTGTCCTCCGTTGTTATAGCTTCTATCTAGTTGCTTCTTTCTAGGTTCCAACTATCCCTATTCCTTCACTTTTACAAGTTTCCTAGTTGATTATCTCGTTTCATCTTTAGGTGATATTGCTTTTAGTTCAGGTAGACATCATAGATACATCTTATAAGTTTTTCATTCCCCTCGTTTGAATATTTCATTTCATTTTAATTCCATCGCTTATTACGTTTTTATCCTGATTACTATTCCTTATCAGATTTTACATTGTATTCACTTCCAGAGTACTATTTATCATTTTATTCATATTGTGAGTGCTATTTACATTTTACTTCCAGAGTACTATTTATCACATTTTATTCATCATATTCACAACCTCAAGACTATTGATCATTATTCACATTCGTCCTGATTCGTCCACTTTTAATATAATTGCATTTACGTCATGACTGTCACTTCCGATCAAGAAAATGATATAGTGATTAAGAAACTGTTGAAACAGTTCAAGTCAATAGAAATAAGTTTAAACAAATTCAATTCAAAAAAATATAACAATCTGTCCTCAATCAATTTAAAGGGTAATATCTTACGTTTGACTTTATTGCCATTCTTGAGAAACCATCCTGGTTTGTCAAAATCATTTTCCATAAATTCCAATATTTACAAAAGCTTGTCGAGCGTTATAACTTCAATACTCATCAAATGGTGGGCGAGTCTCATTGATAACTTGTTGGAGTACAATACTAATCAGTTGAAAAATATACCGAGTAACAATATATCGTCAGTGTTAACCAGCGACAGAAATGCTTATTTGGAAGCAATATCGAGAATCATTTCCTTGGAATATTGGAACCATGTGGATTTGGATATATATGGAAATTACCAAAAATTGTTAACCCTAACCTTGGAATATTGTTTGAATAAAATGTCCACGTTGAAAAATTTAACTTTATCAATATCAGCATTCTTGGGTAAGGTTATGGCTTATTCCTTCTTTAATTTGCCAGACGTTAACCATGCGCTTTTGTTTTTATTGGGCGTAAAGCAAGATAAATTGGAAAAGACTAATAAAATATTGAAAATTCAACCTAAAGATGTTACAACCTCAAAATACCCACAATATTTGAATTGGTTGATCAATTTTCAAGGTATCAGTTGTTTGAAACGGAAAAAATCGTTCTTAAATTGTTTGCCTCCTCCTAAACATCCAGTTAAGGGGATAAAAGATCCAAATGGGAATTGGGTACGAAGATGGTGCAACTGTGATTCCAATGTGTTCAATTCATTCTTTCGTCATTATATTTTCATCATTGGTACTAATTTTGACGATAATTTAACTCTTGCAAATTGTCCAGGATTTTCAATCATTTTAAGTCACATAATTCAAATATTCCAGATTTCAATTACAAGAATTAGTAACACTGCCAAACAATCATCGTCAAACCCTCCTTCTACGAGAAAAAACGGTAATCAAGCTCCAATTCCGGTAGTACCCTTGAATAAAACTTCGGATATATACTATAATTCAGTCATTAAATTAATGAAAACTATCAGATTTATTCATTATGATGGTCAAGAGAATTTCGATGTTTTGGATCAAGAAATAAATTCGAATATGTCAATTATAACTAATCAATTAGTAACATATATTGACAATTCATTAGTGGATATTGCCCAGGAAACATCAGTTTATGATACAAATAGATTAGGGTTGATTTTAAATATCACTCACGAATTCATCAACCACATAGTTAACAATATTCCCAATAGCAGTGATTTAATCAATTGGGAATTTTGGTTGAGTTGTTGTTATATGCTGATAAAAAATACCGACCATATTCAAGTCTTGTTGAAAAATTTTGCATTTTTATTTAATACTTGGGATATGATACCTGATGTTTTACCGAAATCTGATTCAGAATCTTCTTGTTATGGTTGGATTACCAATCAAGACGAATCGTTTAAAGTTAACTTCATTAACTGGTTGATTGATCAAGGGAATTTCTCAAGGTTTTTAACCCATTGGAATCCAGCTATAAGGTCTTATTATTTGAGATTATTAATTTGGAGAATCATTGGAATTAATAATTACCAATCATCATCTGCAATTCAAACAACTAAAAAATTACAAATACGTTTGAATATTTCCTACAATATTTTGCATGATTTTACGTTGAATTACCAAGATTTGTGTACTCTTGATTATAAACAAGATAATCCATTAGTCAATCGAAAATTAGGAATTTTACCATTAAACACTAAGGATGATTATATTTCAGTTGCTGACGAAACCAGTTCTACTTTATTATCGGCAACACCAATAAAATCATCTGAAATTAGGAAGACCCACCCATTCGAAATATTAGATGAAGCAATTTATAGTTGTTCCAGTTTACCTACTAGATCCGAAAATTCAAGTGATGATTCACTCGGTAATGCGAATAAAGAAGTTCCAAAAAATTCTAATCCTTTTGTCAATTCACTAGGGAAATTATTTAAGATTTTGTCTACAGATGATAATAGTCCTGCTCCCAATAGGAAAAGAAATAATAATTCAATGACTAACTTAAATAAATCAGGAGATAAACTTTTCACGAGAAATTCAGTATCAATGACATCATTATCTACTGCATACTCATCGATTAAATCAAGATCAAGTAGTCCATCCCTAATGTCATTTAGTTCGACCCCAACTTCAATAACAGAATCTTCGCCCCCATCATCAGTGAGAGATGACGGTTCAGATGCAAGCTCAATAATAACACTTGATTTAGTTAATCAACAACCAAAATCCACAACTCAACCACTTGAATTTACAAATGTACCCCCAGAAATAGTGAGACCAATTTACAAATTTGACATAATTATTGATCATGTTTCCATGAATGATAAATATGCTATGATTAACCATAAGAATACTTTATTGCATCAAAAAAACCATATCAATCAATTTCAGCAACAAGCTCCTCAGGAAAAATGCAGTCAACGAGCTACCCATTTCCCTACCTGTCCCAGGATTCCATTAATTACAATATTTGTTAATTCTGATGTTTATAATGCCAAATTTTATTTTAATGATGAAGAAAATTTGACAATTGAAAATATTGACTTGGACGATGTTGATAATGTATCATCGGACTCAAGATTATTTGATGAATTTTCGAGATTAATTACCGAAGATCCAACCAAAATGAATGATGGAGATTTAATGAAAATGATAAATCTTGGTAGAAGTTTGAATGAATTGAACTCTATAATTGACGAGTTTAAAAACTTTTTGAATACTAGGATTGAAATCGATCAATTCAATTTGGAATTGGGTTCATCAAAATATTCTGATGAACATAATTATTTTCATAAGATTATTCCATTTTTATCGATTGATAGTTCGAATGAATCGAAATTATTGAATGCAAGTTGAAACATAATTTTATTAAAAGGTATAAACTGAAGAATTAAACAAGGGTATATATATATAATTAGCATAATACATAAATTCAATCGTCTTCATTTATCCAGTAAACTTCCTCTTCATCGTCATCGCCCTTCTCGTTCAGTTCGTGTTGATCCTCAGCTGGGTCAAATGTACCAAATACATACAAAGCTGTTGTTACACACAACATAGTACTTGTAGACCAAAATGTACCCACCCCAATAATAAAACTTGCAACGTAATACTTGACCATATAGTATCGAAATCCGCTGAATTCCATTCGGAAATCTAACCATGATCTGTCGTTATCAACAATTAACCCGGTTACTAGTTGTAATTGGATATTTAATTTCTGACTGGCATAAGTCAACAATTTATTCCCTGCGGTAGTATATTTGTCAAGTCTTTGCAAGACAGATCTATCAAAGTTCACAGTGACTGGAGGCATCCAAAATCGAAGATTATAGGGAATTATAAAATTATTGACATTATGGGCATATCGTGTATCACAATCTAATACAAAGAAATTCTTGTAGAGCGTTGTATTATCAGCTCCAATCCAATAGTTGACTGGTATCAATTTCCCTTTCAATCGATCTCCACAAATTAAATTCAAATGAATATTCCATCTATAAGTTATCAAGGGATCAAATTCATAATGGGCAGTAGGACTGTTTTCCCCAGTAACATCGATGGATTGCGTCGCTGAAGATGTGAAATCCAAGGGTATAGGCGGCGAATTGGCTGGAATCAATGCCTCGTGTAGTTTGTAATAGGATAATACCGAAAATGGTCCTAAAATACCAAATATTACCATCAAAACACTAGTAACGTACGTCCAACGTCTAGTGGCCAGCAATGGCACTTGCCAATCTATTCTAGACACGACCCACTTAATTAAACCCATCTAAAGCGTCAGTTGTTATTTCAGTTAATGTTATGATCTGCTGAAAAGTACGATTTTCATACGCTCTTTCAAAATTATATATAATTTATATATACGCCTATAAATAAAATCTATTAAATCAATAAACATATTGAACGAGGGGTTATACTGATAACCTCAACAGCTCAATAATACCAGTCAAATTAGAAGAAATTAGAAATAAAACAAGTACAATAACCATAGCATATGCAAAAGTTAACGATTTTCAGAAACAAAGCCAAACTAAATCATGAGAAGGACTTAACTGGAATTGTTGTCGTATGTGAAGTTAAATTCTCTATGCGTCACATTGAATACGAGAAGCAAGCCACGCGACTCAATAGGAGTATTCTATTTATCCCTTAATTAAACGATTATGTCTTATTATTGACAACATTTGGAAACTTCCTAGCTGTGTATACTCGTAATTTCCCTGCAGTTAATCCGTAAACCCGTACCCTGTTCGAACTATCCTTGTCTCTATATTATTTTATTAAGGTAATGTGCTCAAACTGGGTGATAGCATATCAAATAAAATAGAATTGATGATACTCTAACCTTGCAAAACTAATTTTGTAGACTTCCAATTCTATTTGAGCATCCAAAGGGAATAAAATGACAAATTATAAAAGGACAAATTAACGATCTTTCCATCTCCACACAAATGCCTTAAGCGTGCAGATATTGATCACTCTCCTTAAACGAAAAAGTAATTAGTACTTTATTACCTTAGTTACATCCATGGGGCTTTCTTGATCATACAAAACTTACATCATTTCTATTTCAATCAGTGAGTTGTATGACCACGGTGGTATTTCAAACCATTCAAATTTTTATATCTTTTACCACAGACTTCACATCTGTAAGGCTTATCTTTTTCCATCCCTTGACCATCCAAGTAAGGGGTGTTTGATTCGGGATCAATTATTGAGATGGTACCATCGGGATTTTCTTTCAATTTTTGATTCTGATGCCCATGAATACGATGGTATTTCAAACCATTTTGATTTTTGTAGGTTTTCTCGCATCCAATTACTGGACATTTGAAGGGTTTATGTTCATCATTTTCCATGACATATAAATGTCTTGCCGGATCATCAATATACATGGAATCATCATTACTTGGAGTGCCGGATCTGCTATTTTGTTGAGTTTGCTGAAGTTGAGAATGAATAGGCAATTGTTGTGGTTGAATCGATGTCGGTATTTGAGTATTAGAATTAGCGTTAGATGAATTATTGAAATTAAATTGATTGGAGGTGAAATTAGCATTGACTCCTTGTTGATTATTGAAATTGGATTGTTGCAGCTGTTGCTGTTGTTGTCGTTGTTGCAGTTGCTGCTGTTGGAACAATTGTTGTTGTTGCAGGACCTGTTGCTGTTGTTGAATTTGTTGTTGAGGAACTTGTTGAAATTGTTGTGGATTACCAGAAAACTGGGTATTATTATTGGTATGATTATTATTGTTCAAAAAGACATCTGTGGTTGATACAGTTTCCAACATATTATGCATGTTTAAATTTCTATTTCTGTTCTGATCAATAATTTGATGGTGAGTTTCTGGCGGCGGTGACGGAGAGATATGGGCTTCTTCGTAATGTCTTAATAAATCATGTAATGTGGGTAATAATTCACCACAACAAGAATAATCTTTACAATATTCTGATTCCAAGTCGGGCAAATAGGAAGTATGATGAGGAGGGGACATTGCTAGTGACGGATTTTGTTTTGATTTCTTCACTGCTTGCAAATTAATAGATTGGGTTCTATGGCTATCCCCACCATGACTGCCTATATGGCTTTGACCAAAATGGCCATTTCCTACTCCTAAATGAGAGCCGCTGTGACTTTGGGTAGCCATCATTACTTCATCCTTCAACCAACTACCAATTGTTACAGACCCCCAACTTATCCCTCCCATACCTTGTGAATGGGCAATACTTTCCCGTCTAAACTTGGAATTATTTATAATAGAATGATGTCTTTGTTGATGTGTGATATCTATCGGTTGTGAATTCGTAGTAGAATTCAGATTTGTATTACCAGCATTGTCTCCTATAATATTTATTGAAGGGGTATTTGCATTCTCAAATATCTTAGTATTAAACATAGTTATCCTTCTACTATCCTAATTCTAATTCCAGAATCTTTCGTTCTGCTTACTTTCTACCGGCGGAATCTGTTCTATCCACCCTTCGCTCTCTGACCTAACTATCGCTCTGCCCAATAGTTATCCCTGTCTAGTATAATCAGATGTTTTGTCAATTATTAATTATATTTCAATCAACAAGTATACCAGGGGTCGTGCGAAATGCCCAAATATCAAATTTCTTTTTTTTGTGTCAAGCCACGACCTATTTGACTCAAATGTCAGGGGATGATTTTAGTGGTAACCGCCCTAGCGCTACCTCCAGTGACACTTCCCTTTAGCCTAAAGTGGCGGTGGCGGTGGCGGCATACCCAATAGAGCAACTTGGAATTTGTTTAATAGGCTTAGTAATATGTCATCGGTTTAGTTACGTATGGTCAATCCTAGACAGATGCTTGCTAGATTCAAATCTCTAAAGTTGGTCCTGTAAAACGTACAATTACCTTGACATTATGTACATTTATTTTTCAAGGATATTCCAATTATTTTTAATCGGGGCGCTTAAATCTAGGTCTGATGAAGTTGGAGTCGATGAGGCTCCACCAGGGAAGGTGTATTCCTTGTTATAAAGTATATGAGTTCACAAGACCCTCTGGTGATTATGTAAGGTTGGAACATTGTAACAATGTAGGCACGTATGTCGAGCACGATACTCACTGGATCAACGGCAACCGTTTGATTGTTCTTTTCTTTTGGATTTGTACGTTTAGTGATTGGTTATGTATACTAGTATTATTCATGTCTGTTGTCATGACCCTATTTAAGGTTATTGTGGCTAATTCCAGGGTATGGATCGAAATAGGCAAAGTATTTGTAAATAAACCACGTATAGCTTAACTTACGAGATGTCTTAGAATTGCATGGATTGCTATTAGGATAGTTCGGATCAATCAGTTTTAATTTGTATTGCTGATTGAACTCTAGTTTCACCTACCTGAAATTGATGCTGGAATTTCTTCTTTCTTTTTTAACCAACTGTAAATCTTCCTCGCTTACGCCTTCACCAATATGGATATGATCTAGATGGGTGATTTGTCTTGAATACTTCCCTCAGTTTAGTCTTGGTATCGACTATAATCTCATTTCTGACTTCAGTCAATTGTTTGCTAAAAGTTGGTATTGGTCTGTTTTGTCATGTTCTTAGTTTTCAATAGTACAGTTATAGATTGAATAGGCGGTTGGGGAACTTGGGATTTTATTAAACATGTTTTTATTATAAATCATCGCGTTAACTATTGACTTAATACACCTGTACCACCATAAAATATGAACGACCACATGTTCGATTTCTAAAACAAATGGGAATCCTCCCCGGATTCCCATGCAAATAGCTTTTCAGCCACTCTGTAATCATAATCAAACTCCTGACCCAACGTTCTCTTGCTCCATCCTTGTATAATTTCTGACAAATGAACCATTCTTTCGTTGTAGTCATTTCGCAACCAAATTTTACCACATAATGACCACCACTTTAAAAACAAAACACTTGTTAACACACGAAAACAACCAACAATGAAATCAAATAGAACTAACAGACAACCAGTCCACAAACCAATACGTAAATCACCTTCTCAATCTAAAAATGCATTTACCACTTTGAATCTTGAAAAATCACCACTGACCAAATTACCCATAGTTTACTCAACTAATATCAAGTTGGATAATTACGAGATTCAAACATTGAATCAAACGTTTGATTTGAAATTGATTGATAATAAAGTGGAGGATATGAAGGTTCTTCAACAAAATTTACAAGATATAAAGAATTATAAGTTATATAGAAATGAAGAGGAAACGGGAAAGGAAAAATAAGTGAAAAGTGTTATGTATAAGTGTCTATAAGTATATACACTGAATAAATGAGAATATGATAATTCCGGTAGATTTTTCAGAATGGAATGTTTCCTTCGAAATATTTCTTGATTTTGCTTCAGCTAGTTTCCTAGACCATCTCTTCCTTTTCCTTAATCAATGACGCTTCAAAGTCTTTCAATAAACTTAATATCGAGTGGGCTTCTTTCCCGACTTCACCACCTTCTTTGATCAACGAGTTCAAGTTATTCAATACAGGTTTCATGAACACATCTTGCATGACTTTTCTTCTTGTCTGTAAATCGTCAGCAGATAACGTATCTAAATCTTGCAAGCTGTAACTAGAATTTTGGGATCTTTGAATTGTTGGCAATTCAGTGGTGAATAATTTTAACGAAGTGAATGGTTGGGGAACATCAGGTATAAGGTATTTGTAGGTTAATGGATGTATGGTTATGGTATCAATATTGAAATTCGATTGCAGGGTTTCCTCTTCGAATAATGCTGCTTTCAAGAATGCATGCAAAATATGTAAATGGCCAATTCTTGCTTTCTTGGTGGTTCCACCTATGGCAGAACCGGTAGTTATAGCCAAGGACATTGATTTTTTATCGTTGTTTAACGTCCAGTTTAATAAATGAAAGTATGATTTCATAATTTTAATGAAATAGGATTTAATCAAAGCACTAGAGGCATAGGTGATTAATACCTGTAAGAATTTTGTGGAACCATTCCGTATAACTGGTTGTATATTGGTCATTGCAGATAATATAAATAAGACCACCGATCTAACATGCAATGATAACAAACCATTTTGTTTTTCACCACACTTATTGAAAAGTGATACTAATGCAGTTTGAACATTTAATGAAGAATCATGAATCATGGGAGTGATTGAATTTAAAATTTGCTTGTATAATGAAGGATTTGAAGGTAAATGTTGTTCCAAGTATATTAATACTTCTTTTCTGGTGGAAGATGAATGATGTTTGGTCAATGCCAAATGGTGATTTAAATCCAATTCTTCCTTCTTCTGTACATTATCGTTACTACTGGTAGCTTTATTTAATCCTTGATTTGGTAATGAAATAGTTTTGGCTTTGAAGGAAGTATCTGTATGATTATCTGCTTTGGCAGCAGTCTTCCCTACTTTTAATTTTTTCTTATTGAAATCCTTTTGTTTCTCTGCCTTCTTCCGTCTTGAACCCATGGTATATATATCTATATATCTATGTTATTATCTCTATTAAACTTACCCAATACTAATTCAATCAATCTCCATCTCCATCTCATCTCAATTTTCCGTTGTGAGCGTTTGCCTGGAAAGCTTATTTTGTCAAGTCTCAAAATCAACCAAAAGCCAAAAGGTAAACATTGCCATCAACCATCAAATGAGAAGTAGGATTGATGGACACACTGAGTTAGATGGGAGCTTGTTACAATCATTATCTATAGATGATTCCCAATACACTACAGCAAATACTATTGATGAGGACGATTATATGGATATAGATGAGATTGAGCCGGCAATTCAATCTTCAACGCCTGAACCTGTAATTGATATCTCAGAAGAGCTCACTCCAATACAATCATCTTCTCCAGATGATTCATATGATTATGAAGAATCGAGTTTATCTATGATATTGTCTCCTACAACATTAGGTGCGAAATTGGCAATAAATAAACCAAAATTAATCATGGCTCCCGGTGCTTCCCCTGACGAATCCACCCATCTGGTGGATTATGAATATGACTTAGATGAATATAAAAATGAAAATAAAAATAATAAATTGACTAAAAATAGTGCTAATTTAAGTTCATATTCATCCGATTCAGATTTTAATTCGTTTATTAATAGGAAATACGATGATTCAGATAATACTGATGAATTCATTTATAATTCAAAAACTGGGCAGTATGAAGCGGGTAAAGATGAACCACAAAAAGATCAAAGTGAAAACTTTTTGCAGGGAAACTATTTTAACAACGGTTTACACAATAGTAACAATAACCTATTCAATCGACAACAGTACACACCATACCAGGTTCAAGTACATCATCATCACTATTATTATGAAAGTCCAAAACAAGTAAGAAAACCCCCAAAAAAGTCCCCTAAAAAGGCAATTAAAACCCCCAAAAAGTCTACACCATCGACAAGCATAATCAATCAAAGCGTCGACCAATCAATGAGTCAGCCAGACCACTCCAATCAACAATCTCAACATTTATCTACAATTCTTCCGCTTCCGTGGGAATCACGAGCACACCCTGTGGAAACATATTATTATTTCTTATCATCAATCTCACAAATTTTAACAAATTTTTTGATTGGCAGTTTCATTATCTTCCAATTATATTTGATGGTCCGGTCGGTCAAGTTGGATATCAATCACAAACTCACCATCCATCGCAAAAATCTCATAATTGAAATTGAGCGAGCCACAAGACAATACATTGAGAATGAATGCTCGCCGGATTTGATAGTACCGGCATTAGAAGCACAATGTGCAAACTGGGAGAAGATTATGAACTTAGACCCCAATAGTGTGGGGAACATATCGTTAATCTCGGCCGAAACTATAGGAATGATCTTAAACGGGTTGATAGAACCACTCGGATTAAAGTTTATCTTGATATTATTTGGATTGGTGGTAGTAATCTACGTGTGTAATTTTTCATTTGGATACTTACGTGCTAAAAATTATTATGGTTGGGAAGAAAAACGTGGTCAAGAAGTGTATAGTAGTAAACAGGAAAATAAGAGAAAATACTGGTAAAAGAAAATTGGTGAAAAGAACGTATATAGGTATATAGTAATAGATATAACATGAGAAGGAGTGCAGATTATTGACTGACGGTTAATTTAAAAGCAAACTGCTAAAAATCCCAATTTCCTAGATCATTTGAGTATGATCTCTTATTTAAAACAATGACCGGTATATTTGCTTGATTTCCGATTTGAAAAAAGAAGGAAATAAGAATTGACGACAGAATTGTGTATATTCTTCAATATTATTGTAGGCCCCTAGGTTGAGTTAACACAAAGGCTATATTCAACTGGCGGTGTAGTGGTCATTCAACACATATAGACACGCACCCGAAGGTTCCTTTTCTGACAATGCCAATTTCCTTGTGTTCGAACTACTAAGCACAACTAAAAAAATCCCGCTCAAATCAGATGCAAATAGAAAATGTGGGATTTTGTTTCGGTAAAATAGTCTAATAATTGTTTAAAATGAACTTAATAGGCTAGTTTCCGTTTCAAAAAGAGGCTTCTACAATACATTATCTGGTATATTGGAAAAGCAAGGGAAATTGTCATTTTGAATTGGCTGCAAAATCAGTTAATTATTAACTTCTGGACTTTTCTAAATATAATTTATTTCGTTGCACTTGCACATTTTTCTAATCTAGGTTAATTGTTGTTATTGTTGAACCTGCTCAAACTATCATCTGTTTTATAGGACCTTGACTTGGCTAAGCCGTGTCTTATCGACTTTTTGTATATCTGCGAGTTGGGCTTGTGGAAACACATCCATGGATAATCCAACACATTACTTTTAAACATTATATATATTTCAGATTTCAAGCGGCATTATAAGCGGATTTAAGAGAGTGGTGTACAAATGTATGACGCGTACGGTGAATACTCTCGTGGTGATCAATTTTATGAAAGGTGGTATTAATAGGCGAGTGAGTATAAATGGCCTCATTATAGGTTATAAGTTAATAATTGCATTAGAAGCGACTTTCTACGATGTTCCTTTCAATAATTACTAGTAGCCAATAGATATTCTATTGGTTTTGGGTTTATTGATTTGTTTTGAGGTATGAAGCCAATATTTCCCAAAACTAGCACTGATATTCTATCTTCGTCAATATTTATAAAATCTATGTCAAGCAGACGTTGACAAATCCCCAACAGTTAATTCAATACCCTTTCATTACAGATCTCGATTCAATATGTCAAAATTCAATACACGTGATAATTACACCTGATTTAGATTTATATTAAACAATCAATTAATGTGAAACAAACCTAATTGTTTTAGGGTAATATAGCCGTCTTACTTCCGCTTGTGGATAGTAAACACCGAGAATATCATTGTAGATATTATATCAATATAGAATCAATACAGTTATCGGATATAATTTAATAGCTTCATTACTTAGCTTCAACATCAATGTTGCATGGCTATTTAAATAGTACCACATCTATCGTTTAAGCTACACGGAGTTACCACATTCTACCTCGGCCTACCAAAGATTCGGACAAATTAACATTCATATGACCGATTAAAAATATTCGGACAAATTAAACATTCATATGACCGACTTCAACTCTGCATGGTTGCATCTCTAGATTTCAAGAGAGATATAGAAATTTATACAGATATACTACACCAAAACACTTGGTTAGTATATATCAGGTACATGGTATTGGCACTATAAGGAGTATAATATCTTGCATTCTTTCCGGCAATACTTTCCGGTAATAATTTTAGGTTTGTTTGTGTTGTAGCCGCTTTAACACCGATGGGATTTGAAGCCGGTTTTTTCTTTTTGACTTTGCGCATAAAATTATTTTTCACTGCAGGCATTTTCGCATTGTTTAAACATATAAGGCTTTTAACCTGCGATTATTTATAGTGATAAATAGACGTTAACAATTTCAGATTGGAAAAATTTCCTTTTAATTATCATGTTTGGTACAAAACATACTGAAGGGGAGTTGAGACGAGTCGCTAATCTTGATAATTCTTCTAGACAAAGTTTTTCAAGTAATACTGGTAGTTCGGCCTACGATACCGCTCCGGAATATTACGATGACGACGAATCAGAAAACGCCGAACACAATGGACAAGCTGGCCAAGAAAACGTAAATGGTGTTCATGTCGCTCGAGACGATGAGACAATCAGAAAACCTCCTAGTGTCAAAGAAGCAAGACCGAGTAGCTACGATGGAGTCGAACCCGATGTCGAAGATAATGACTACGATGATGATTCGACCGATATTTTTGAAACCTCGAAAGTAGAGGATACCCCTGTTAAAGACTCACAGGATGCTGATGAAGTACAAGACTTCAATGGTAATGGTAATGAACTCGATGAAAATAATCTAAACCGAGAATATACCATCGCTCGTATAGCTTCGCATAAATCTGTTCAAGAGGCTGGTGAATTGGAAATGTATAGATCCATAACGGCACACTCGAAACCTAAACAGCTTGATTCTGATAAAGATGATGGTCATAACGGTGAACACGAAAGACTTTCACAAAATTCTAGTACCAATCATATCGATGTGGCTGATTTAGATTGGGATGGACCCGATGATAAGGGTAATCCTCACGTTTGGCCAGCATGGAAAAAATGGTGGATTACACTCACGGTAGCTATAGTTTGTCTTTGTTGCTCTTTAGGGAGTTCTTTATATACTGGAGGGATTACCGATTTAGTGATAGAATTCGGTGTATCCACGGAATTGGCTTTGGTTGGGTTGACCTTGTATATGATTGGTTTGGCCCTTGGTCCCCTTTTAGCTGGTCCATTATCAGAAAAAATTGGTAGAAGATGGATTTATATTGTATCATTCCCAATTGGGATGTTGTTCAACTTAGGAATTGGATTTGCTAAAAACATTGAAACCATACTCGTGTTGAGATTTTTTGTGGGATTTTTTGGTTCACCAGCTTTATCGGTTGCATCGGGGACAATTTCTGATTTATGGTCAAATAAACCAGACGCTTTATCTTTTGCCATTGCTTTGTTTTGTTTAGGTCCATTCTTAGGTCCAGTCATTGGTCCTATTGTTGGTGGATTTACCGGTGAATATAAAGACTGGAAATGGCCCGCTTCCTGGGTTTATTTAATGTTTTCTGGTGCATCGCTTTTGTCTTTAATATTTGTACCAGAAACTTACAAAACAATTATTTTGCAAAAGAGGGCTAAGAAACGAGGGATTCACGTAATTCGTCCTGAAATGCCATTGAAAGCGGTCGCGAAATTTGTGTTTTTAAAGCCAGCTAAAATGTTGGTTGTCGAGCCAATTGTCAGTTTAATGTCGATTTATGTTGCGTTTATATTTGCCGTTTTATTTGGATTTTTTGAAGCATTCCCAGTTATTTTCAGAGGAGTTTATCATATGGATTTAGGTATTTCTGGTTTACCTTTTATTTCTGTGGGGTTAGGTTTAGCTGCCGGAGTGTTGTTTTATGTTATACTTGATAAGGTGAAATTCTTCCCCAAGAATGCAGATGGAACCAGAGGTAACTTTGATGAAAATGGTAATATTATTTGGGCTGCACCCGAAGAAAAATTACTAGTAGGAAAAATTGGTGCTATTTGTTTACCAATTTCATTATTTTGGTTAGGTTGGACTGGTAGAAATCCTGATATTCATTGGATGGCTCCAACAGCAGCTGGGTTTCCATTTGGCTTGGGTTTGATTTTGGTGTTCTTCTCAGTAGTGGGGTATTTTTCAATGGCATTCCCACCAATTAATGTTGCTTCAGCAATGTCAGCTAACAATGTTTTAAGATATACATTAGCCTCGGTTTTCCCATTATTTACCATTCAAATGTATGAGAATCTTGGTATTGGTTGGGCATCATCAGTTTTTGGATTTATTGCCCTTCTATTAATGCCTGTCCCATTTGTATTTGCCAAAATCGGGCCAGGTTTAAGAGCCAAATCTAAATATGGTTATGCTGCTTATTTCAAAGAACTTGCTGCAAAGAAGGCAGAAGCCGAGAAACTTGCTGTTGAGAAAGAAGCGGTGAACGAAGAGGTCGCATCTAATACTGTTTAGAACTGGCATTGGATACCATGTCTGACAATAATTATAAAAACATATGAATCATGATTTACATATATGACATGTCCAGTTTTTCGAGACCATGTTATTACTTATAGAATAATAATATACCCATTTAATAGGATATTTCGTAGCTTGTAAATTTGAATATTTGATATACGCTACAGAAAACAACATGGGAAACTTTACCACTGAGGATCAAAGTCTAATCCCTGTCTACTTCAGATGCCAATTTCTGATATAAGATTACTTGTGAACAAAATGTGAACAAAATCTTAAAAGTTCCAAACAAAACTGTTGACATTATTTTAATAATCTTTGGTTCCCCCTATCTCAACGTGTACATCAGCCTTATCTGTCGTAATGGTCGGACATATACTAGAAAATAAATGTATGCTGTCATGTAGATTTCAAACAGATACATATTTCTTGCATTAAATCGGTATAAATAACCGAGCAGGAATTTAAAGTTCAGGTTCATTTACGAGATACCAATTTTCATTGGTTATTGTGGAATAGTTTTAGGTAGATTGGGAAATGAATAGATACTATTCATAAATATCGATGAAATATATATTTCTTTGAAGTTCGCCCATTTAGTTGGAATATTGTCAATTTTTCAATTAATTTTGTAATTTGCAACCAAATTTCAGGAAATGATATCAACTTCACTAAAAGGCTCTACAATATAGAAAATTTACAAATTACATGGATTTATAGATAACAATTTGACCTTTCATGAATATTACACGTTTGCAGCAATAGCACATGTTATACACCAATGCCTTAGCTCATAGTACAAAACCAGCTATCATATTTTAAAAATACTCTCTTCCTACACCCAATCGTTTACCCGAATTAAACTTTAGATATCGAAGTACACATTCATAATCATGGTATTACTTGAACTGAAAATATACTTGAAATAATTAAAGAAAGATGGAAATAAAGATTGAAAAAACGTACCATTTAAAGCTTGACATTGTGGGTCTTTTGAAGACAGAAAGAATTTTAGATATAGTATGGACTACAACTTTCATCTTCCCCATGTAAAGATCATATAAAAAATAATTATAATAAAACGGTTTACCTTATATATTTTTATATATCAGATTTGACATATTTTATAATTACAAATGACTTTTGAAAACAGTAAAAGTTGGTAATAAAGCTGAGACTGTTAGAAATATTGGGATGTTTCCATTTCGATACATATATCCCATCTCGTTGATCTTGTTTTACCAAATATTCTGATCATTTTATGTCATTATCAGATAGAGTAGGTTGAGGTAATCCAATTTTTGACACAAAAAAAATGGAAACTATTGCGGGGGTTTCAGCAATTCAAAGTAACAACCGCTATATCTATCACCAACTTCTACTATAGCTATTTGTTTAGATAAAGTTGTTTTAAAGGAAGTTGCAAAAGTTTTGTCTTGTCTGCAGGATTTTATTCTCTAAAGTTGGAAGGTTTGGTTTTAGCATCAATAGACTTCAACTGCTGTTAGATACCACAGGTAATCATCTATATAGGTCTCATATGAATAACCAGATGAATAACAATAACAATAATTTCATGCAGGGGAATCTGAACAACTCTGGAATGAATGGTAATATGGGTATGAATAATCAGAATACTGGTAATGGTAATCAAAGAAATAATCAACAACGTCAAGGTAACGGAATTCCTCAAATGACACAATTAGTGCAAGCTTACAGAAATGAAATGGCCAAATCAAACAATGCTACTGATGAAACCACGAAACAACATCATTTAGCTCAAGCTGAAAAAATTAAACAGGTTGTTTTACAATATCAGCAGAAAGCTCGAATGCAACAAGCACAATTAACTCAACAGCAAGGACAAACTAATCAACAAAATCAAGCCTCGTCTCCTATACCAAATAATCTAGGTCAATCCATTCAAGGATCTCCGATGATGGGCCAAATACCTACTAATAACCAAGGTCATGGTTCTCCTATGATGCAGCAAGGTGCAAACCAAATGCAACAATCGCCCATGATGATGCAGCAGACTCCTCAAATGAATCAAAATCAGCAATTGCAACAGCCTCAACAGTTGTCGAATAATAATTTTATGCAAGGAAATAATAACCTAGTAGGTTCTACTAGTATGGATGGTACGCTCGGCTCTAGCAAAGGATCTACTGCTAATAGCCAAATACCACAACAAAATGGAACTGTTCCAGGTACAAATATGCCAGTTACCCTTGAAAAGTTCAATCAAATCAAACAAAAATTACTTGAGGTCAGAAGACGGATTCAGATTTTAGAGCAAAGGAAACGAGGAAATGCTACTCCTGAACAAATAGAAGAAATTGATAAAGAGTTGGTGGAATGGAAAAATAAATTTGCCCAATTTCAAAAGATTGGTGTGTTTATGAGATCCCAAGTTATTCAAAGAGTACAGGCCAATCAAGCAAATAAAGATAATGTCAATTTGAATAATAACATGAATATGGATGGAAACCAACAACCAATGAAGAATAATCAGCAATTTCTTCAGCAACAGCAACAGCAACAACAGGCTCAATTCAATCAACAACAAGGAAACATGAATGCTTCACCAAATTTTAAACAAGGTCAGACACAACTGATTCCTCAACAAATGCAGCAACAACAGCAACAGCAGCAGCAAAATCAGAATCTTCAACAACAGCAACAGCAGCAGCAACAGCAAAATATTCAACAACAACAGCTCCAACGTCAGCAGCAAATGCAACAGCAAAGGCAATTACAGCAACAAGCTCAACAGGCACAACAGCAACAGTTACAACAGCAACAACAATTACAACAACTGCAAGTTTCTACTCCTGCTATCATGAATCAACAAATCAATATGCCTCCTGGTCAATCAACCAGCAGACAGCATTCAATTACCCCAAAAGTTTCCAACCCATTAGCACAACAACCACAACAAATGGGCACTCCACAGGCTAGGCAACAATCTCCTTCGAAACAGGTAGTTGGTCAGCAAATGCCAATGACGACCCACCCAACTACAAGCAATAACGGTCTGCCGATGTTAAATACAGCCGTGCCTGTTCCTCCAGCCAAAGGTTCGACTTCCCCTGATGCAAGCACCAAGGGATCACCTCTGAAGGGTTCTCAATCCGGAGCGCTGAAAGTAGGACCACCACCAATCAATTTGGCAGGTATTATCAAACCAAGTGTCCCATTGATGCCGATCCCTGCAAGTATTAACGTTAAACCACCAGCACCAATCACCTATAATGTAAATAGTGAGCTGAGGCCAACATTAACCGGGGGTGTTGCAAGTAGTTTGGGTGCGTATACATCGACACCCGCTATTACCAAGATTCCCACATACGATATTGCCAGTAGTGATCCATCAGTTAGTACCTCGGAAGGGCGAGTATTGTCAAAACGAAAGCTAATTGAATTGGTAAATACTATGGGTGCTGATGAAGGAGATGGTAAAACTTCAATTGATGGAAATGCTGAGGAGTTTTTACTTGATTTAGCAGACGAGTTTTTGAGTTCAGTTAGTGGATTTGCATGTAGATTGGCTAAACACAGAAAATCTAATACATTAGAAGCTAGAGATGTTCAATTGCATTTGGAAAAGAATTGGAATATAAAAATCCCCGGATATGCCATGGATGAAATAAGATCAACCAGGAAAATGCAACCGAATACCAGTTATAATCAAAAGCGACAAGGGGTTGAGATATCAAAATCTGTCAATGGAAATATCAGTTAGCGAATGCTGGTTTTCGTTTGATGTACTTTTCGTTCAGTTTCTTGTTGCCTTAATACCATGGCCATTGAAAGTATGACCAAAGAATCGAAATTATCATTCTGAGGAATTTCCTTAATTTTGAAAATGCTATGTTTTCTAATCATAAACATTTTTTGTGGGTTAAGATTACACATTCCTAACTTTTCATAGGTACCAATTTCTTGATCAAAATCTTCTGAAGGATTGGATGAATGAAACAAATTTCGAACACAATTTGGTATAAGCAAATTGGAATAGGATAATAACTGGGAATGGGGAAGTAGATTCAACATGTCGATATTGTCTATAAGTGATTGATCTGATGGTTTCAATAACACTATTTTAAAATCAAATGCCGGATAATCATTATTTTTAGGACTTGTACCATTGAATCTAATTCGGGTATTTTTGTAAGATGTATCGGCATAAGTATCACGCTCGTGAAGAAACATTACAAGTAACATTGATTTTGTACTGTCATTAGCATCGGGGTAGAAGTTGAAAATAAATCGACGAACATGGTAACCATATAATGATTTTGAATACACCTTACAAAATGTATATCTTTTTTGGGAGTCTCCAACTTTTCTCTTTATTATCATATAAATATCATTAATAAACAGAAAAGTCTTTTCTATCTTTAATACATCCGTAGTTGTACTATGTAATGTTGAATTCAATGGATTGCAACCTTGAAAATTCAAGAAATCCCGTTCTGAAACAAACACTTTATAACATTTTTGAAACAACAATTTGGTGAATTGCTTTGCTATGATATACTCACGAGTTTCAGTATATTCAGACAACTTTCCAGTGTCGAACAACAGAGGATCGTACATGTTAATGGGCGGTTAACATTTCGACCACCAAATTCGCACCCGTCAAAAATATTAAACTCTCGCCTAATTCAATCACATGGTTACAACGACAAATCTACAATAGAAGAATATAAAACTTGAATTATAGGGCTTTTTATAAAGGTAGCCACGCTCTGCGTGGCATATTAATTACATTGTATATAAACATATACTCTAAGCGAGGAAAAAGTGAATTGTAATAGTGAATAACCAAGTCGAACTTATTCAAAAAATGTATAATAGAGCCTAACGTCATAGAATCGTCAATTTCTTTTAACTTGTCTTGCTTCGATGTAAGAGAGTTTTCAATGATAAATAAATCATCAATTTTAGTTAATAAATTATATATGGCGTTGCAATGCGGCAGACTTATATTTTCTTTCATTTGTCTTGTTTCGAAGTAAGCGCCTTTCGTATGCCTTTAGCCCAGTTCCTCACATCTTTGTCATATATACCCTCCTCTACACCCTTCAAGAAGCCCGATTTGTCTGCTAAAAACTGATCAGGAGCTTTCCGTTCTGATAAATCTTTTGCCAAACAACTATCAATAAACTTACACAAATGGTAATCATAGGGTTTTTTGGTTGACGGATTAACTTTCTTTGATAAACTGGGAGGAGTTTCGTTAACGATTCGTTGTAAAAGATCGAGAATACCCTCTGGGCCTTGAAAGAGGCCAGAGCTGCCTTCTTCGTCATCGTCGTCTCTCCAGATGGGCAACCCCGATGCCATTTCGATTAATAGTAACCCCATAGACCAGACATCCGATTTGATTCCATAATTCATCCCTTGAATTCGTTCTGGCGACATGTACATCGACGTGCCGACAAACGTATCAGCTTGAGTTAAAGAATTTGTCAATTGACGTGATACTCCGAAATCACATAGTTTGAACTCCCCTCTATGTGTCATCAACACATTACTGGGTTTTATATCTCGATGCAAGATCTTGTGACTTACATAAAGGTAATTCAATCCCGTCAAGATTGAAAACGCCAATTTCTTCAACACAAAAGTTGGAAATTGCCTGGGTGAGCAAAAGGGGGCGATTTTATCTAAGGATCCACAATTGCAATACTCCATACAAATAACAATGGAATTGTTATTAATAAAGGCGCCAAAGAACTCGATAATGTATGGCGATCGACATTCGTGCAAGATCCTTAATTCACGAATAATCTGGGTTTGCACCGCATTATTTGAATCTATAGGGATAATTTTCTTTGCCATTGTCGTTTGTGTCGGCAAATGTACCACTTTGGAGACCGTACCCGAGTTACCAGACCCGAGATCCTTCAACACCACCAAATCTTCATTATCTTTAATTTTAAGGGTAGATGATGTAGAACTGGGCGAGTGTATAGATAATGACTGTATATGTAATTGCTGGGGAGTAGTAGGTTTTGAAGATTTGGGTGTTGTAGGTTTAGACGAGGAGGAAGTGGAAATGATTGATGTGGAAGAACCATTTAGCTGAGTCTTTAATTCTAATGGAGAGGAGGATGCTGATTTATTAGGTGAAATCGAGGAAATGACCGTCTGGCGTCGGCGGTTTAGTGATTTATCTTCTAATGAATTCTGATTAACAATGATAGATTTCCGCAAACCGGGATCTAACGATCTAGAATCAGATCTAGAATTGGTATCAAGGGATGAGGGACGTTCACGTAGATTCAATGTGGGGGGAGGTCGCTGTCTCCTAGCTCTTAAAGATTTAACATCATAATTAGCATCACAAGTATCAACCTTCTCTTTAACAGGACTAGCATTTAAAGAAAGTTTCTTAAAGTTCTTTCTTCCTAGTGACTTGGATTGTAATAGCGTAGAACCATAAATATCAGATGAATCAATATCATTCAAAGGAACCGGAGGTAAGTCTTTATCTTTATTAGAACCTAGAGAGTTGTTACTGTTGTTGTTATGTTTCATATGTAGTTGTTCCATTATGCAATCATCTATTAATCTGCTAAGATATCTGTGTTAAAAATTCAATTGATGTAATAATCTACTGTTTGTTTCATAGCCAAAAAGAATAATTGTTTTTTTCACCCAGCGTGGAAATTTCGCTAATAAAAATAAATTCCACTCTATAAAGCAAAAGAGATAGTTTAAATAGAAGGTAATAGGGTAAGAGATAAAATAAGAGACATTTTATAATTTTAATTATACAGATAGAATATATACTTAAATAAGACTGATTACTTATATATATATATATAATTATGTAAACTTATAGATAAATTCAAGTAGATAGCTTTCCGCACACATTAAAAATTAAATACAATAATCTATAAATATAAAATAATCAAGTAGAAGTAAAAATCACAAAGATATTATTACAGTGAACACTTTTATAAAAACAGATTGTGTTTATTAAAATACATATGAATTGAATTTTACAGTAACCCCAAATATTACAACCAATCTTTGTAATCCTAAAACAAAGAACAAAAATAACCAGTATCCATACTTTTAGATGAACCTAATGTCTGGTTCTACCATTAAATCCTTGAATGTGGGATTTGATCATATAAAACAGCCAGTGACTTGTCGAAACGTAATCGACGACGCGACCTATTGTCTTTGGTTCATACCATTCAATCCTTGCATGTTCGTGTTGCCCATATTCTGTGACATTTGTAGCTGATTTTGTGCTAGAGCTTGGTTGTACTGTTTGTGGGATAACTGGATCTGTTGTGGTGTCAATTGTGGAGGGATTAATTGCGAGTGAAGTTGTTGCCCTGATTGTAGTTGTTGCGATTGTAGTTGTTGCGATTGTAGTTGTTGCGATTGTAGTTGTGCTTGCTGCTGAGCTTGTTGTTGTTGGATATTTTGCTGCTGCACTTGTTGGTTGTATTGTTGTTGGGAATAATCGTATTGATTCATAGGAACATACGGATTGGATACTGCAGCTGCCGCCGCCGCAATGACATTGACGTTATTAGTTAAAATCGGATGTTCCATCTCGGGTTGTGCCTGGATGTTATTTGTCCTTTGATTATACTCCAATATCTCATCATCTTTCTTGGTATGATTGATCAATTTCTTCTTTCGGTTTCTACAATTCTGGCACACTTTATGTTTGCCAATATCCTGGGGACTTAGCGTCTTGGCACAGCGATTGCAATTGCCCAATTTCTCCAAATTGTTCCTCCTAATTTTATCATTCTCTCGACATCGCTTGCAAACTTTGTAGTTACCCCTAGATTTCGGGATAGATTTATCTTGATCGTCTTCTTCATTTAACAAATCCTCTTGTATGATTGATGAGTCTAGAGGACCAGAACAATGTACACACTTCCCCTGGGCAGCTCTCTTGGCTTTACGCGTCCTTAAATTCTGACGACACTGGGGACACAAAACAAATTTCTGTTGATCGTGGGGGATTTCCAGTCCACACCTTCTACAGGCGCCATCCTTATCTTTAGTTTTCTTCTGCCATCTGCGAGAACGCTGTCTCTGTAAATCACGACAATGGTTACATAATTTATAAATCTTGGGTTCAGCAAGGTACTTGCGTTCACCATTAGCTGAAGACTGCGGTATTATAATCGGTTGGCTAAAATCCTTCTTGCATCGCGAACAAGAAGAATTAAGCATCTGGTCTGAATTTGTCGGAGGAATAGGCAACAATTCATCTGGTTTTACATCCTGGACCATCTGTTGTTGTACGTGTAATGGGGGAATAGGCTGGATTAACCCATCTTTGCTTTCATAGAAAGGTTGATAGGACTGCAGCAGCAGCAACTGTTGTTGCTGTATATTTTGTTGATTTTGATTTTGTAGTTGCTGTTGATTCTGTAGACTTTGTTGATTCTGTAGACTTTGTTGATTTTGTAGACTTTGTTGATTTTGATCATGTAGTATATTCTGGTGTATTTGTTGTTGCTGTTGTTGAGCCAGCAGCTGTGGCTGCTGGTTCATCAGCAACCCTTGTAAATTCTGTAACTGTACATTAAATGGAGGATTAGTCAATAGACTTGGTTGAGGTAAAGTATCAAAAGTATGAATTTTCAGTTTATATTTTAATTGGTTATTATTTAACTGAGGATCTAGAGAAGTATCCACAAACATATGTTGATCCATCTTTAGAAATAGAAATAAAAATTAAAAAAAAAATCTATTCTATTTCGTATTTCATATCATAAATTATTTTTCGCAATCTTAAAAAACACTTTGGAGAACTGAAACCAGAATTCCACCGAGATAAAATATTTAAATATTACTAATAGATATTATTATTAGTAGTATTAGTATTAGTTAATGATTTAATTACTTTATATATATAGTATAATAGAGTTATCAAATTATAGTATTAAAAAAGTTAATATTCATATTTATTTACCTGTTTTACATATGACATCATATTATTCTCGAGGTTTTTTTTATCGTTGTTAATGCAAGGGGACTGTTTTTATTAGACATTTATATAAATGTAGAAGGTAATATCAATAGATTTGCTAATACTTTATTCTCTAATTGTTATTTATAGTTATTTATTTTCCTTTATATATCATTAGTAATTGCTTAAACTCGTTGTATCATATACAATATATATATATATATAAAATCTATAATAGCTTAGGATTATTGAATTTTGGTTATATATTACTATTATCCATTGTTCTTGTGAAATCATACCAAAGGTGTTTGTCCAACCCTACTCTTTGGTTTAATCATTTTGTCAAACTATACACTATTTTTGCCACATTCAATTTAACTATATTAATCAACTTACATTTCTTCACCACAACTCTTCACATTGTATCATCTATTACTATTTACAATTTCATCTATTACTATTTACAATTTCATCTCATTTTCACTTTTTATTGGCTTCATATCTTTTCCATAATATCTGTATGGCTTCACCGGCACGATAGGCACCTAATCCAAATACCAAGATCCCAGCACCTTTGACTGTTTTCTGCCACCAAAGAGGATTTTTCTTGATATCTATTTTGCCATGTTTGTCTTGAAAAGGTAAGCTAGAAGCGAGGTATGCTCCCCCTCCAAAAGCCACAAGAGATTGGACAGTAGTACATCCTAAACAGTTGACTTCATCATCTCCTAACTCTCTAGAAGGTGGTGGGTTGAACACTGATAAGATGTTTGACATTTTTGATCTTGTTTTAGAATAACAATTTGTAAATTTAATACAGGATGGAATGAGATCTTGCCCTATTTAACTTCTTTTGCTACAAATATGATAGGAAGAGTTAATAGACTGAGATTGCTGGGTTTACGTATACGTAGCAACACTACTCTTGCTTCTATTCGATATACTTCCAATTACAATTATAGCCAACCATATACTGGCCAACAGCAATATAATTATAATAACCAATTGCCGCCAAAACCATCGACTGGAACCAGATTGTTAAAGTCTTTGGTGGTCATTGGAGCATTGGCCGGGTTTTCCTATTACATGTGGTGGCCCAAACATACCTTCCCCAGTTCGGTAGCTAAAATATTAAGGAAAGGTCTTTGGGCCGAAAGCGATAAAGGCGACCATGATTACGAATTGGCATTGAAATATTACTTGGAAGCGTTGGAACATTGTCAGGAAATTGGGTTGGATACTTTAAGTGATGAGTATACGGGTATTCAATTGAAAGTAGGCGAGATGTTTGAAAGATTGAATATGGCTTCTGACGCTGCGTTTGTCTATAATGAAATCGGCACTTTATACTTAGCAGTATTAACTGCTAAAGATACCCCCGAAGCTGCAAGGATTAAGAATGATCAACATCGTCGCCATTTGATCCAAAAAGATTTACGTATTGCCTTGAAATTGGCCATGATGAATCAGGATAATCCATTGTTAGCCAAATCTATTTTAATGACCCATTTGATCATTGCCCAGGACGAAATTAACAAACACCCTGCCTATGATCCATCTCTCCACCATTATATTGCTAAATTCGATGTCGCCAATGCCAACCGCCACGCCGTTATTGAAGACGATGCAATTATTATTAGTCAAGATGATGTTTCCGCCAAGTTCATGAAAACTCCTGAACCGTGGGAACCCTTTGCTGATGAGTTTTTCGGAGCAATGGACTATTTGAGTGTTTTATGTGTCTCTGGAGGCGATGTTGGTATGGCCATTCGAGTCAAATTGGCTACGACAGGTTCCATGTTGGTTGCTGATCAGGATTTGGACAAAATTATCTTGTCTCAGTGTAATTTGGGGTCGTTGTTGTATTTACAATCGGGCGAATTTGATAATCAAGAGATTAATATCAAGAAAAAGTTTGCTAAAGAATGTGACTTGGACTATAAAACTCTTTTACCCAGGCAATTGTTTTCAAAACAAGATGAACTTGATGATATCGATAAGAAATTAACGGAAACCATCAAATCAGAAGAACAGGAAGCATATTTTGCAATTTTGGACAGCAAACGCAAGTGCTTGCAATTTTCCACTAGGCTGTACGAATCAGTCATTGCATTTGCCAAAAACTTACCCCAAGACGTTGTCAAGAATAACAACAATATTAATGAAACTGTCGCTTTAGCAACTTATGGTTTAGGGGTCATAAATTTGAATTCTCGAAACTATGAAGCAGCTGAAAGGTACTTGCGAGAAGCCCGGGTAAGATCTAAGACCTGTGGATACGTCGAATTACTCGATAATATTGAAGACGAACTAAACAAGGTTTTTAAGGAACAAGAAAATGTAAAATTGGGACTAAAAAGAGCCGATAAACCTACGGAATTGAACATGGACGTTCATCTTATCTCATATAATAAATAGTGTACATAAAGAACCATATGAATAAATAGGCCATGCGAAGCACGGTCACCTAGTTTTATAACATACATAAATTTAAATATACGATACATGAAGTGTGTTTCATAAAGTCATAAGATGAATCTTTACTTTAAATTGAAATAAAATTTACTTAAAAAATAAATGTTTAATAAATCCTGATCTAAAAAGTCTCTAAAAAAGATCTATTTAGTAACTCTTCTGTCTAGGGTAACAAACTCTCTTGTTCCTCTTTATTTGTCGATTTGAAGAAGGACATAAAACCTTTGCTTTGTTCTTCCCTTTTGAATTTCAAAATATCCGAGACTGATGGTGGCTGGATTTCGGCGATTACCTCTAATGGGTCATTAGTCGAAATTCGATTAATTGGAGCCGAAGTTTGTGGAACTGATGTTTGTGGGGCAATTAATGGAGAAGCGGTATCCATAAATTGTTTGTTGACGGGATTTCTGCCAATCGAAACATTGGAGCCCGATACTGATGCATCGATCGAAAGAGATCTTGATCTCAATTCATCAGTTGCTTGGTAACCGCTCGAGTGAAATGAAAATACCGACGATTTATCATCAAAAACGGATCCCATATCTTCTAAAGTTAATCCCTTAGTTTCTGGGAAAAGGAAATAAACACAAACGAATGAAAGAATACAAGATGTACCTGGGAATAAATATGTTTTCCAATGTATAGTGTCTAATAAGATTGGTGTCATTTGTCCAACAACAAAATTGAAGAACCAGTTAGTAGCGGTTGATACTGCAGCCCCCTTGGATCTAACAGAATTTGGGAAAACTTCACTCATTAACCAAGGAATTGGACCCCAACTATAACCAAATGCGGCATTTGTGACAATGACTCCGAAGACAACAGTATGAGGAGTGTACTCATTATTTAACCAGAGGGACCAAGCGATAATGAATAATGGTGTGCCCATGATGATTGCCCCCGACATCAAAATGGGTCTTCTGCCCCATTTATCAACCAAGAACCAAGGGGGGATGGTTGAAAGTACATAAATGATGGAATTAATCCCCGTCATTAAAATGGCTTGTCTACCTATCCAACCGGCAGATTCAAAAATCATGGGAGCATAATACGAAATGATATTAATCCCATTCAATTGGGCAAACATTTGAGAGAAACAAGCGATGGATAATCTTTTGGTGTATTTGGTGAAGAGATAATGATAAGATCTTTCACCACCTTCAACTCTGGCAATTAGAACCGATTCTTTGATATTTCTAAATTCAGTCTTGGCAAATTCGTCTTCAATGTCACCGTTGGCGTATAAGTCAGCAATGACAATCATACCTTCACAATCATGATTATGGTCAAGTAACCATCTTGGAGTTTCGACAATGACAAAACTGCCTAGCCAAAGAAGCAAACCAACAAAGAATTGCACGTATAATGGAGATCTCCATGAAATATCATTTTCAATGAAACTGAAGGCATAATCGACCCAAATGGACAGTGAGTAACCAATGATATTACCAGTAAATTCCAAGCAACCATAGAACCCACGATCATCGGGAGGGGAGATTTCACCTTGATAGCAAGGAATAATTGTCGTTAATAAACCAATGGCGATACCGGCAATCAATCTTCCTGCAGAAAGGTTGAGAATGTTGACAGAAGAAGCTTGGATTAAGCCACCTGTGGCAAAGATGAAAGCACCATATCTAATGGTTCTTCTTCTACCTATTTTATCACCGACTTTCCCAGCAACAACACTGGAAAATAAAGCACCAATTTCCAAAATAGCAATCATGGACCCTACAGCGGCAGGCAGAGGATTACCGTAGTAGTCTTTGAAGTACTGGTTCGTCAATAAAGACGACATAACCCCTTGTTCGAAACCAAATACGAAAACACCCAAACTAACAAAAATCGAAGTAAAGTTAAGCAATGCTTTACCCACAAGGAAAGACTCCTTAACGTGAACGTGTTCCGACATGTTAAAATTACTCTATGAAAGAAATGAAGAAAATCGTAAACTATTTAGCTAAAGATTGAACGGTTGGTTGAATCAGATAACAAAGATTAAAAATAAACAAAAAGTGATTACGTCATATTCTACAATTGTTGATGTAAGCAAAAGAAGTTGGAACTGTGACAATAAGAACTCTTGGTACGCAGTTGACAACACAATTAACTAATGAACCGGATCAATGGTTGACGTTGGTCAATGGTTGGGATCAAGTATGTCATCCACGCTGAAAATCTGTCACAGGGAGTGAAATAAATACAATTGTGGCAAGTATATCATGTAATCTTGTAGCGTCAGTAGTTTAGTATTGTAGTGCGTTAGATGGTTGTAGAGAAGAATTGGTCAGGGTTCTTGGTTGTTCGGTTGAAAATTCTGGTTTAGAGTTGGGGTGAATTTCGGAAATATCGTTAAACAAGTATGTTCCAGTTTAGACATGTTTAGACGTGTTTCTACTTGATAGAATCAAATTTGTTCTCCACAATTCCAGAATGTCTATTGTTTGGTGGAATTTCCCGTCTATTGTTCTAGGGTAGAATATTGCGCTTTACAATAGGATGAGTGAGAAAGCCAAATTGAAATTTTTCATTTCCTATCATTAAACAAAAAACTTACCCATGCTGCAGGATGTTAGAAGTCCACCTTGGACATCAGATATAGACCTTCCACTACCACCTTCAAAACGAACTAAACTCGTTCATCCAAAACCTGAATATCCACAATTTGCACCCTCATCGCATACCTCATCATCAACAGTCATTAACTCAAATGGTACTATCACACCAATACAGTCCGAGTCTACACCCATGGACATAGATGAGTGTCCCTGCGGTTTCCTACATGGTCCTGGACAGGGCCATCATGAAGATGTTACTGCTTCATTTGGTTCTTCCGTTTGCTTACTAAGGGGTCCCGATTGAGATGAGAAAAATAGGCTGCAAAATTAATGAATTATGATGTATTTTAAAAATGTATGTATGGGTTGAGTATTTATAAATAGGAATGGACTTTATATACAAACATTCTCTTATGCCCATAAGATGGTTAAATATTCCCATTTGCCGAGCTTTCTTCTTGGTGGTTCTGGATTATTTTCAATTTCGTCAAATAAGGATTGCAAATCAACTTCTTCGGGTTTAATCCATTTAGTTCTTTTAATGAATTTCCACCCTAAATATAAAACAAAGAAGATAGGGATAATTATATAAGTGGTAATAAATGATGAAACACTGAAATTTCCACTAAGGAAATTGGAAAACCCTTGGGTTAAGAAGATTATTGTGGCAAGTACCAATGAAAATGTCGAATAGTACACGCCACCTTTGATTTTGTACGGCAATACGTCCCGTCCATAGCCTTGTACTTTTAAAGCCCGGTTCATTGATAAATGGTTTATGGCAATAATGATCCACGATAATAATAAATGTCCCGAGGTAATATTCTGAAACCAATTGAATACTGTCGCCGATGTTTCACTCACTGACATATATGCCAATGGTAAAAACAAGGCACCGAACCCAATCCCCCAGATTGGCACTCCGTGTTTATTTGTCTTTAAGAAGATCTTTGGTGCTTGGTTTTTAGCAGCCAAGGAAAACAAGGTTCGTGAACCGTAAACAAGTCCTAAGTTGGCAGCTGAAAATGCCGATGTCAAAACTACGGCATTGATAATATGTGGTAAAACACTGATCCCTGCTCTTTCAATGGCAATGACCCATGGTGATCCAGTGGCACTTCCAGTGCTATTGGCGATACTCTTATCACGAGACGATACAATTAACGATAATATGAAAATTGCCATCATATAAAGCGAAAATGTTCTAATAAGAAGCCTCTTAGCAGCAATGTATAAACTTCTTCTAGGGTATTTTGTTTCTCCTCCAAATATACTCAAAGACTGTACACCACCAAACGAATAGACCACACTTGAAACTGATTTCCAGAATGCTAAGAACCTACCAAGATCTCCATCGACAAAATACGTCTTCCAAGGACTTTGTTTCCAATAGCGAAAACCTAATCGCTCTTGTCCAGGTACACCGCCTAAATCAATGATTAACCCAACAAGAATTAAACCAAATACCAAGGAGACTTTTAAAATTCCGAATACGAATTCTACTTCGCCATAAAATCTAACACTATAAGAATTGGTAGCAATTATAATTAATCCAAATATGGTAATCCAAATAGCTGGGTTCAAATCGGTCCAATAAGTCATAATCACCGCTGTCGCGGATAATTCACCGGGAACAACGTTTGAATAGATATTAATCCATCCTAAAGCAAACCCCACAGCTTCATCTACGAAATGCTCGGCATGTCTCACTGGTCCTCCAGTTACAGCCATAAACGTTGAGATTTCTATGTTAGCTATTTGATTACAAGAAACAATAATACCAACAAATAAGTAAGCAATAAGTATCCCAACATTACCAACGTTGTACAAGGTACCACCTGAACTTAAGAAAAGACCAGTACCGAAAACACCTACTAAAGAAATAATTTGGATATGGCGTTGATGTAACCCTCTAGTCAAACGTTGATCAGCCCCAAAAACTTGGTTGCTTTCAGTATCACTTCTAGTGTCAACAACTACAACATTTTCTATATCTCCCTTTTTATCTATATTGTCTGACGAGTCAAAACGGGATGCAGTTTGCTCCACTATGCCAATTGATTTCTGTGAACTCATTATCCAAGATGGAAAAACCAAGGTTAACATTAGGGTACTTGTGTAGTTTTATATATAAATATATTTGCAAGATTGGGCATTCAATTTGCATTTCACCACAATTATTTATATCAACGCAACTTTACAACAACTCAAAATTGTGGATTGATATAAGCATACGTTTCCCGGCTCAATTTTATAGAGTTAATTGGTATAGTGTGTGAATCTCAATGGAACCGCTCAATAGTAATATTACCGAAAAGTACTGGCTGGTCTCACTACGTAAAAAGATCTCTTGGCTTCATTTCTGCTTCTTACACAATCAATTTAATCTATTGTGCATTAATCATTGTGGATCAAATCATTAGGTTTTGGCAGGGATTTCCTCTATTATCCTGCTTTTGTTCCAATTGTGAACGGAATTTGTGCCACAACCACACCGCAGTTGAACAATTGAATCATACGAATTTATGCCACATTACCTACGATCTATTGTTCGGTTAAAATAAATCATTGTTCGAGGTTACTTGGATGAATCTGCATCTATTAACCACTAATTCGATTCTAATAAGCTTTAATAACCACGTTAATATATTCTGCGTATTTAGCTTGAGGGAGATTTCAATTTAAAACACTAGCAAACATAATACTTTTGAATAACCATATGAATCTACTTCCAAGAAAACGTTAATCATGACCTAATGTAAACAAAGCAGCCAATTTCAGCGCAAATTAAAATTCAATTCTACGATATAAATCATCAAGATGTACATTCAATATTTTTTACAATAGCTATTATGTAATCTACGTTTTGACACATTGTGGCAACATAACTTTCCTTCATGCCCATAAAATTGTCAAATATTCCCATCCACGAAGCTTTTTCACGGGCGGCTCAGGGTTATTTTCAATTTGATCAAATAACGATTGCAAATCAACGTCCTCTGGTCTTTTCCATTTGGTTCTCTTAATAAATTTCCAACCAAAATATAAGACAAAAAAGATTGGGATAATTATATACGTTGTAATAAATGATGAAGTATTGAAATTTCCCTTTAAGAAATTAGAAAACCCTTGAGTCAAGAATATTATTGTTGAAAGTACTAACGAAAATATTGAATAATACACTCCACCTTTGATTTTGTAAGGCAATTCATCCCGCGAGTACCCTTGTACTTTCAATGCACGATTCATCGATAAATGGTTAACAGCTATAGCTATCCAAGTTAATAATAAATGTCCTGACATGATATTTTGAAACCAATTGAAAACAGTTGCTGATGATTCACTGACTGACATATATACTAAAGGAATGAAGGCGGCCGTGAAAACAATTCCCCAGATTGGAACCCCTTGTTTGTTAGTCTTTAAAAAGATTTTTGGAGCTTGTTTTTTAGCAGCCAAAGCAAACAAAGTTCGGGAACTATAGACAATACCCAAGTTGGCAGCCGAAAATGCTGATGTCAAAACAATGGCATTGATGAGATGGGGTAAAACATTGATACCTGCCCTTTGAATAGCAATAACCCATGGAGAACCGGTTGCAGTACCAGTGCTGCTAG